>JAGKRY010000010.1:0-243535 GCA_020002325.1 Chrysosphaeria jannelii | reverse complement strand
TTCTATTGGGAAGGCATGGCTGAGACAGTGCAAGACTACATTAAGTCCTGTCACACATGTCAAGTTTCGAAGCCGCGACGCCACAAGCCCTACGGTGATTTACAGCCACTCCCGATTCCTGACGGTCCGTTCATTGAACTGAGTATGGATTTTATCACGGGACTGCCACCTGTTTTTAACGGGGAGGAGGAGGTCGATGCCATTTTTGTTGTGGTTGATCGGTTCACGAAGATGGCCATTTTTGTGCCTGTCTCTACGTCGATCAACGCCGCTACTCTTGCTGCCGTTCTCCACAAGCAAGTTTTCTTGCGATACGGATCACCTCGCGGTATTGTGTCAGACCGAGGCCCTATTTTCACCTCTGCATTCTGGGGAGAATTTTGCAACGAGCTCAGTATCCGTCGCCGTCTCAGTACAGCATATCATCCTCAAACGGATGGCCAGACTGAACGCACGAATTCGGTGCTTGAAACATATCTCCGCTGTTTCTGTAGCGAGAATCCGGGGAATTGGTCTCTTTTGCTGGACACTGCAGAGTTTGCATGCAATAATGGTATCAACCAGTCTACCGGCTTTACTCCGCATGAGCTGCTGTTGGGCTTTGTCCCCGACATTGCCCTGGGCAACAGCAAGCTTCCATCCGAGTCGACTATGCCTGCAGTACACGACAGGGTAGCAAAGCTGAATGCACTCAGGGAGCGTGCCAAGATGCACCTCAAGCGAGCGCAGGAGAGCCAGAAGAAATATGCCGATGGCAAGACCAAGGCTATTGAGTTCAAACAAGGCGATTTAGTGCTACTGTCCACAAAGAATTTTCGCTTTAAGGACAGACCGCGCAAGCTATCTCCGAAATTCGTTGGTCCTTTCATGGTGCTCGAGCGCATTGGTAAACTTGCCTATCGCCTGGCATTACCAGCCTCGCTTGACAGAATGCACAATGTTTTCCCGGTTGCCTTGCTGGAGCCTTGGGTTGATCGCCCTGGTGCCAGTAGGGATATTCCCATACCGGCGGTAGACTGGGACGAAGATTCATGGGAGGTAGAGAAGGTTCTTGCCAAGAAGACCCTTCACCAGGAGCTCTATTATCTTCTCCAATGGAAAGGATGGCCGTCTGAGTATAATCAGTGGGTGCACAGCGATGACTTGAGTGCTCCTGATTTAGTAAAGGCGTTTGAGCTCTCGCTCAAGAGAGGGGAAAAGAGAAAGCACCCAATGCATTGAGATGCTACAGGAGCTGTATTTTTTTTCTTTTTCATTCTTGTACCTTGGGCTATTATGTGTAATATTTATGCAATATATTATGTTGTTACTATTACCAATAACAATTCCCTGTGGAATATTTTGTTTGATCTACCAAGTGGATTGTAATCAAATTTTCATAGAAGAAATTATTTATTCTGGTGGGGGGAGAGACTATCNCTTCTCCAATGGAAAGGATGGCCGTCTGAGTATAATCAGTGGGTGCACAGCGATAACTTGAGTGCTCCTGATTTAGTAAAGGCGTTTGAGCTCTCGCTCAAGAGAGGGGAAAAGAGAAAGCACCCAATGCATTGAGATGCTACAGGAGCTGTATTTTTTTTCTTTTTCATTCTTATACCTTGGGCTATTATGTGTAATATTTATGCAATATATTATGTTGTTACTATTACCAATAACAATTCCCTGTGGAATATTTTGTTTGATCTACCAAGTGGATTGTAATTAAATTTTCATAGAAGAAATTATTTATTCTGGTGGGGGGAGAGACTATCTTTAACATTACTTTGACAGTGTGGATAGCCAAATATCTTTTTTCATCCAGGATAAAGGGAACATGAGGTTGCGCGTATGTAATGACGGGCCCGATGTTATCGAAACACATCGTGGATCGAAAGGTACTTACGCCCTCCGAACGATATCAAGACTTGTTACTTGGACCTGTAGGACACAGGCGGATCATATAGCTAGACCCGAAGTGATCATAGAACACGGCAACGTTTAGGCCTAGCCATACTGTCGAGTCCTCTCTTGTATACAAACAAGATCCGAAGGCATCCACACTCACTAAAACAAGATTACGATACGGCGAAAAAAGCGACCATTACTGTGCACCAATCTCATCATCATCATTCTTTGTCTTCTATCGGTTTCAGCTATACGGTTACGGTCTCGGTTGGCACGTCTGGCGTCTTTGTGGCAGCGCTGGACGTGTCTATATCCCCAGCTACAGCAGCTTGGTGGAATTATGCATCACAAACAACAAAAAAAAAACACTTGAATGGAAGAGTGGATATATTGGAGAAGAAGGCCCCATCAAGATTGGAGGCCGGAGGGCAAGGTTTTTGGCATTCAGTCTTTTTAATTGTCTTAAATTATGCGTAAACTCAGTCTAAAGCTACCATCACCAAGGAAGCACCATAGGCAATAAATTTTATTAACATATCTATTTGCTATATTCTTACAATGATGTAACGACGCTACCGGCCTCGAATTTTCTATTTACTCCAAGACCTTTGTATGTATCTTCGGAACGCCTAAGTCTTTGTATTCGCCGCTGCAACTATGCCACCGACCATAGTCTTATGGCCATCATCACTACGCAACAGCTCCCAGGAAACCAATATTTGATGGAGACTATATGTCTTTGCTTTCTTTTTTTCCTTTTTTTTCAATGAAGATCCAATACAAAAAAAAAACTGTACATTTTCACATGCATTGTAATGCATATCATTTTTGTAGAATCATCTTTATTGTATCATACACTTTCGGATTTTCAGAGCCAAAAGGGCTTAGCATTATTTTAAATCGATCCATTTTTATTATGATATTATCATAGCGGAGGGTCAGCAATTTATTGCACTAGATTTCGCAGAACCACACCACAAGAAAACACCAATCAAAAAAAGCAAAGCATGAGCAAGGTCGAAAGGCCTGATCCGTCGATGTCTTAATAAGTCCATACTCTCTCTAAAAAAAGGGATGTCTCTCCCTCTACCTATGACCTTCTCCTTATATAGACCCTAAACATGCGAGACACCTCTTACCTCAGCTGCAAAAAGCTAGTACAAAAAAAAACAGAGGGTGGAGAATGCCATACTGCGCGCACTACCTAATTTGTACAGTTAAAGGTATGGGACTGTTTATAAGGGGGGGCTATACGCATACACTGGAACTTTTTATTAGGTACCTAGGTAATACCAAGTAGAATTCTATAATTTTTCAATAAGGATAAGTACCTAGGTAGGTAGGTGCCTGGTTGATAATCATTATACATTCGAAGAATATTTCTGCTAGATACACAGGCTTGAGACTTTTTGTTCTTACTTCAAATACTCTTCATGTTATCCTAAAGTTTGATTCTTCAGTCTCGCGGTGCTTAGGGAAAGTGGGCCATTCAAACCTGTTTACTCCTAGCGTATGCTATATAGTTAAACTGTGATAGCTGGGTACCATCAGACGACCATCAGGACTGCATCAGCTTTATCATCGTCACTTCTGCACCCCTAGGCTTTAGTGGTTAGACCGAATCTAGTTTTGGAATTTTTTTCCGCCAAAGAAATACCAGCAATGTGTCTAAATTACATTGTGGCAAGAGGAGAACTGTTTTAGCCCATCAAACATCACATATGTACCTAGCCTAACTTATATAAAACAATGACTATTTTCGCTATTACGATCAAGCCGAAGGCATCAATAATCACTAATACAGGACAAGAAAAAAAAAGGGCGACCGCCATGTGTACAACTGTAGACGCCGATATAGATATGTGGACAAAACGAATGGAAGTTAATGAAGAGATTAGACTGATAGTTTATTACCGTCCGGAAAAGTTTAGAGTGACTCTTGAAGAAAAGGAAAAGAGAGAAGAAGAAAGATACCCAAGATATAGCCATACTATAAGTCCCTCCGCATCACCATAGCAATATGCATTCGTCTAGCGGGCACCCATATAGTTTTGCTGCTTCTTTTTCCATGATGTGGCCAAGATGACCACCATAATGGGCACAACAACTTATAATAATAATCATCTCTCTGCTCTCGGTTATTTTTTTCCCGTGGTTAAGGTCCCGGCTGGCACACGTTGCACATTTGCGATGGTATTTGGTATTGGAATACTATGTCGTTATATCTAGAAATATCGGCTATTAGCATTGGAAACACATGAATGGATGAAAGGATTTATTGGAGAAGAAGGCCCCATCAAGATTGGAGGTCGGAGGGCAAGGTTTTTTGGCGATTCAGTCTTTTTATCTGTCTTAAATTATATGTAAACCTAGTCTAAAGCTACCATCACCAAGGAAGCACCACAGGCAATAAACATTTATCTATCTAACATCGAAAATCATATAGCTACAAAAAGTTTTGATGGAAGAAGGCCTCACTGAGATTGGAAGCTAGAAGACAAGGCTTTTAGCTATGGACCTTTAAATCGCCACTAGCCACGTGTACCGAGTGGAGGATGGCAGTCTTCACCCTCGGGGGTTTTCGTACTAGCTTGTACGACGAGACAAGAGGTGGGCACTGTCACGGGCCACGGATCCCAGTCTAGGTCTACGCCCCAGACATCCTTGTCGCGCACACCCACGGTACGCCGCTATCTACCACGGTCGTCGCGCACGTCCCTTCTGAGCGCCGCTATGACAACACCTACGCAGCCCCTCTTGGTTCCCAAATCGCGGACCCCAAAACACCGACCTCCGACGTAGAACCTCAGGGGACATTGTCATAATCATCGTTCTCTCTTAAAATAAGTATATATATCGTCCTAGTTTCCCCTTGGCATGTTCTCCTCACAAGTTCTTCTATCAACTTTGAGCCTAACAATCGCCAAGTTACCTCCCATTTGGACGCAGTTGCCAGTGGTCTCTCACAGGCACGCATGATTGGAGTCTGTATACTGAGGGGGTCATAGGAGGAGAGAGGCATTATGATCTATCGTTTCATGGAACGCTGAGCTTTTTACGTTATTTTCCATTAGGAAGTTGGTATTGACTGTTTGTTCGCACCTTCACCACTAGATATCGACGGCTTAGGCTTGGACTGAGCTACGACTCGACCATTTCCCACGTATACCAAGAATGGCCCGCCACTGCTTTTTCCTGCATCCCACTTCAGCCTCACGCTTGTTTTGGTGTGGTTGGTTTTGTGGTTGGTTTTGTGGTGTGGTTCATGTGGGGTTCAGGGTGGAGGGGTCATGCTACCCTGCCTGCTCTCAGTACATATAACTTATAAAGCTACTTTCATTATAAGTGAAACACGAAACAAATAAACCCGAATGAATTTTTAGTTATGATAGGACTTTACCAATTTTGTTTATGGTAAGAAACTCATTCGGGCTATTAAATCATCAGCGGCGAGTAAGGGAGCTAGCCTAACCTAGGTAGGTACTCGGTTTACTGTGCGTTTTGTGGATTGATTTATATGCGACATTCTATAGCAATGGCAAGTACCTCAGGTGTAAGCCTGAACGGCTTCCGATAATTTAAAAGGGCCTTGATAAAAATTCTTTCTGAAAGAGGCGTGAGCGGTGGCTTAAAGGACACACCAAACAACCAAGTCAGAAAAGCCCGTTCCTCTAAAAGGAGGAAAGATAATGCTACTGGGGACGATCTTTGAACTGAATGGTTATGGCTGCGCCGTGTCTTTTACGCCTTTTATTTCTTTCTACGGACGCCGTGTTCTCTACGTGGACCTACTGTTTGCGCTGCCCTTTGGTGGTCGGGTTTTATGGCCCGGGCTAATCTCTTGTTGCCGTTTAATTGTTCGCTATGCTAGCCAGCACTTCTTCGTTTTTGGCTTGGATGGATATTGGTTGGGTCTTGATATTTGGGCGGATGGTACTGGGTAATGGGCTGGAATAGTGGATGCTAGTTTTTAGTGGGGATTTGGTGGAGGCACGTCCAAGGAGCCTTTTGTTCAAAAGGACGAAAAAAAAAGAAATAAAATAAACATCGCAGCCAGGAACTGACAGTCACAAAATAAAGTGGGGTGCTTATACAGATTGGGACTTGGGTGGCTTATGACACAAGGGATGATTACATCACCTGGGACTAGTGCTGAGGCAGCCAATTTAAAAAGAACAGAATCACAAAAACTTTTTACTTGATGACATAGAATGGCTGATTTTGAACCACCGCCGGGCCCTCCGCCACCAAAAGTTCCAGAGGGATGGGTTGTCAGATGGAATAAGCAGTATAAAGAATGGTTCGTCTTTTTTCTATGACAATAAAATACTAACGAGAAAATAGGTTCTATGTGAATATATATACCAAGAAATCGCAGTGGGAAAAGCCTACTGAGCCAGCTCGAGGTTCTAGTGATGGACCTATGGGTCCCCCACCAGGATACACGCCTAACCCTGAACAGAATCATCCGTCAGATGAAAAAACGAGCACTTCGCAAGTCGAAGACGATGAACAATTGGCTCGTCGACTACAGGCAGAAGAAGAAGCCAGACGCTCTGGATCTGCCCAGGAGTACATGTCGGTTCCATCACAGCAGGGATATCCACCGTCCCCACAGCGTCAGGAACAACGGGGATTGATGGGAAAGATTTTTGGTGGCAGTAAGCATCATGCCAAGTATCCAGGTCAGGGCTACGGACCCTCGGGATATGCGCAGCAACCACCAGTACAAAATTACCCACAAGGCTACTACAATCCACAGGGTCCTCAAAATTATCCTCCAAACTCATATTACCCACAAAACCAGCCAAACTACCCACCGCAGGGGTACTACCCCCCACAAGGTTATCAGGCAAAGCCCAACCGATCAGGAATGGGGGCGATGGGTGGAGCTGCCCTAGGTCTTGGAGGTGGCCTCTTGGGCGGTATGCTCCTCGGTGAGGCATTGGATGGAGGTGGCGATGATGGAGGTGGTGACGATGGAGGTGGTGATGATGGAGGTGGTGATTTTGGCGGTGACTTTTAGTATTTCTTACTACCTTCAGAGAGAACAAAGAGTTGCAAATTTATTTATTTGTTAACTTTTCAAATAAAATTACTCGGTGACGGCCTTAAGGGCTTGCTCAAAATCGGCAATGATATCATCAATATGCTCAATGCCCACAGAGATACGGATGAGGTTGGGCGTCACGCCTGATGCCACACGTTCTTCATCGGACAGCTGCTGATGTGTTGTCGACCATGGATGGATAGCCAGTGTCTTGGCATCTCCAACATTTGCCAGATTGGACACTAGCTTGAGCTGGTCCACAACCTTGCTACCAGCATCTGCCGCTTTGAGACCAAAGCTCAAAACACCGCCCTGTCCACGCGGCAGATACTTTTTGGCCATGGCATACGATGGATGGCTCTCAAGACCCGGATAGGACACCCAGTCCACCAGAGGGCTCTTTTCCAAGTAGCGAGCTAGAGCCAAGGCATTGTCAGCATGTCGCTGGGCACGGAGACTTAGCGTTTCGATGCCGAGCAAGAGCTGCTGTGCGGCAAAGGGGTTCATGCAGGGGCCAATATCTCGCAGTCCGTCAAGACGAACGAAGAAGATGAAGGCCTGCTCTTTGAAGGCATCATTAAAAACGAGACCATGATAGCCCGGGGATGGCCCACTGAACTGGGAGAAACGAACTGGCTGCTCTGCCCACGGGAACCGACCGCTGTCAATCACAACGCCGCCAATGGTGGTGCCATGGCCACCTATCCACTTGGTGGCAGAGTGGACGATAATATCAGCACCGTGCTCTATGGGACGCACGAAATAGCCACCAGCACCAAAAGTATTGTCGACAATGAGAGGCACACCCTTGGCATGGACGGCGGCAGCAATGGCAGCAAAGTCTGGCACAGAGTAACGAGGATTGCTGATGCTCTCAACGTAGACGGCCTTTGTCTTGTCGTCAATGGCTGCTGCAAAGTCTGCAGGGTTCTCCGTATGGATGAACCGTGTCTCAATGCCGAGACGCGGGAAGATGACCTTGAACTGGTTGTATGTGCCACCATACAAATTTGTCGATACTACGACATTGTCACCGGCCTTGGCAAGGGCAGTGATGGCGAGGAACTGGGCCGACTGCCCAGAGGCTGTTGCCACCGCTCCAATACCACCCTCCAAAGCGGCCATTCTCTTTTCAAAGACGTCTACCGTGGGCTTTTTTTTGTTAGTTTTTACGAATTTTGGGTAGAGAACACACATTTCCCAGACGACTGTAAATATTGCCGGCCTCTTGGAGACCAAAGAGACGGGCGCCATGGGCAGAATCGTTGAAGACAAAGCTTGTGGAGGCCACAATAGGGACGGCCCGGGCATTCGACCCTGGGTCCGGGGTCTGTCCGGCATGCAGTTGGAGCGTTTCAAAGCGGGAACTGTTTTCAACAGGCATTTTTGCTTTGAAAAAATAAAAAAACAAAGTGTTGGTGAAAGGCGCAAAGACATTGGAATTTATGGAGATGTGCTACAGAATGACGCCATCGGGAGTCGGCTTAGTGCAAATGCTATGGAATTTTTTTATGTACGCAAAAAAAGAAGAAAAAAAGAAATACATACATACATACATACCTAGGACAATGTAATACATGCAATCAAAAAATACCATGGTCGTCGCCGTCGTGGTGCAGCGTCACACTGTTAAACTCCTTGAAGGGATCCAGGCCATTGACAAACTTGTCAGCACTCATGGCCCTGGACCCACTAATATCGACGCTCTCGCTCTCCTTGACGTTGCGAAAATTGACAGTGTCGGTACCGTTGGCTGGCGACGGCACAATGGGCGGCTTCATGTGACGGATCAGGGCCCACTGCGTTGTGCGGAAGAAGGGGTGGGTCTTGATGTCGGACGCACCTGCCCTCGCACCAAGACGCTTATTTTCGTCCTTGATCAACAGCTTCCTGATTAGGGACTTGCAGAGGCTGTTGCTGGTTAGCACAGTAACGACGGCTGCGTGGAGCTTACTTGGAGATCTGCGGGGCACCGGTGTGGTCGGGGAAGGGGATGTCCTCACGCAGAATGTTGCTAAAGGTGGCATTGCGGTTCTTTCCCTTGAAGGGCGTTGTGCCGTACAGCATTTCGTACACGAGGATGCCCAGCGTCCACCAGTCGACGGCGCTGGTGTGGCCACTGCCCTTGATGACCTCGGGCGCAATGTACTCCTCGGTACCCACGAAGGAGTTTGTGCGGAAGTCAGCAATGCACGACTTGGTGTCGATTGTGGGCAGGGACGAGATGCTGGCCCCGTTTTTGCTGACAATCATGGTGGGCTTTCCGCCCGGTCCTGACTGTTTCGACAGGTCAAAGTCGGACAACATGATGTGGCCTGACTGGTGCAGCAGGATATCTGGTGGTTAGCAAATCAATAGAAAAGTAAAACAAAATAAAAAAATAAAAACGCACTCTCCGGCTTGAGGTCGCGGTAGATGAAGCCCATGAGGTGCAGATACTCGAGCGCAGCCGTCACCTCTGCCGCATAGAAACGGGCGTCGTCCTCGGCAATGCACTTGCCAGGCCGCGTCTGCAGCGCGCGAAAGAACTCGCCACCGCTGCAGTACTCCATGCACAGATAGAGATGGTCCTCGGACTGGAACGAGTGGTAGAGCGTGACAATAAACGGATGGTTGCTGGTGGCCAGGATTTCCTGCTCGGCCAGCGCCCGCTTGATCTTGTTACGCTTGATCATCTCCTTCTTGCTCAGCACTGTCGTTAGCCCACGCATCTGCATGCAGACATACCTTTCATTGCATAGAGCCGGCTCGTCTTTTTTTCCTTGACGAGATACACCTTGCCGACGTCGCCCTTGCCAATCATCTTGACCTTGTCAAAGCTGTCCGGACCCACCTCCACGTCGCGCACCTTGATCGAATTCGAGCTGTACGTGCGCCGAAACGACTGCACAGACCGGCCTGCCCCCGGCAATGCCCCCAACACGTCGTCGGCCACTGGCGGCGCCAGAGTTGCTCCCGAGGGCGTGTGTGGCCGGCCTGCAGCGTCTCTGTATGCTGATGGCACGGCTGGCGTCGGCGGCACGCTCTCGGACAAGCTCGTGAGTGCAAAAAGGCCCTGCGCGTTGGGCGCGCTGGCCACGCGTCGCAGCTTGCGCGACCCGCTGTCCGCGGCACTGCTGCCCGTCTCTTGGGGTGTTTCTGGCGGACTGGGCGGCTGCGAGCCTTCGTTGTGGTGGCGGATTTCAGGAGGCCCCTGGTGCACAAAGTAGGGGTTTGACATGACCGTCGGGCTCATGTTGCCGTCGTCCAGCACGTTGGCGCTCGTCACCGTCCCGGACCGAAGCCGTCCAAAGCTATTGAACAGTTTCGAGTGCTTGAACGGCGATCGGCCCACAACGGCGCTGGAGGCTATCTTTTCATTGTAGTTCGGCTTTTCATCGGCGGAAACCGTGTTGATGCGCAGAAAGTTCTTGAGTCTCTGCTGCAGATGCACGTTGGAGTGGCTTCCAGAGACGGGTTTGCGGTTGGCCATTGTAGGTTTGTCGTGCCCATGTGCCTGTTCTTTTCTTTCCAGGCTGTTTCTGGCAGAGTAGGGATCCGCTGGCGTGGTGGGCGGCGCAAGACACCCCGTGCGACGTGTTGATAAAAATACAATGCTTCAAAAGCCTCGTCGGCACGCTCCCGTTGGAATGAAATGCCGGCCACTCAATGTGACAGGGGTACCTTCTTATCCTCTCAGGTTTGGTGGAGCCCCTACGCCGATCCATGCAGACTTTAGTAAGCACTCTTTGTCAGACTTATTTTTCTGTCAGAGCCCAGGCCGCTCCGAGGGCGTTGCAGCCAGTCATTTATTCTGACTACTATGACCGATGGCTTGCAAGTGCCCATCTCTCACCAGCAATCATTCTGGAGCTGGTTAACAGCGTCCATGCCTCCCATCGCTGGTGGCTCAGCCTCATGACGTCAATCGTCACGTGGAAATCACGTGGTCTTCCATGACATCATCGAGATGCTGCTTCACCTCTGCGAGATGTGCTTCGCGTTCCCTCTGCGTCCACGCTAGTGGCGACTGTTCCAAGAGGACATCCCGCACCAGAGGCGTCACCTGTTGTCCATCGTTTCCTAGTAAATACCGCGGAAGGTGTTCTGGGGGGATGTTTTTCACGTCATCCAACACCTTTATCCTCCTCGTTTTGTTCGCCATAGCCTGCAATAGACCCTTCTCTGTCTTTTTTTCCACTGAAAGTCTTTTTAGGGTTCCCTCAGACAGTGAAATGCCTATAGAAATGGCCACCGGTATTTCCGGAGGTCTTGTATGCCCGGAATTGCCCATGCCATCGCCCCGATGCCATGAAAGCGGCTCCATGTGCTGATATTCTAAATGCTCCATGGAAAAATGCACACCAGGTCTCTTTGTGGCACACCTTCGCCAGCGACAGATATCTTCCTGCCCATGTATCACTCGTATATGCCGTCGTAGCGTTTCCAAATTGTGTAGTTCTGCTTGGCACCCTTCCCATTCGCATTTAAACGCTTCATACCTCACGTCTGACGCCTCCACAATCCTGCGCTGTTCTAACTGGATTGCCTGCAGCATAGACTGTCTCGCACTTCGCTTATCCGTCTGTGAACGCGCCTTTGTCGAAACGATTGGTGCTCGAGACACCTGCGCTGTTCGGGTACGAGTTTTTCTTGGTGACACTTCTTTTGTCGGCACATCAATATCTAGTTCTCGGAACATCCTGTGATGCCTTGGTCTTTTTGTTGCTTTTGGAGCCCTCTCTTCAGTGGTGTCTTCTTCTATAATTTCCACCACCGGTGGCTTCTCACGCACCACAAACTTCTCCTTTGCCGGAGGTGGTAACGGCACCTTTATTATCCCCTCTGCAATCTGCTGGAACAATGCCGATTGTGCAAACATTCGAATATCGCCATCCTTTTTTTCTTCCGTTGCCATTTTCCTTGCCTTTGTCACCATGGATGTCTTTATTGCAGGGAGGTTGCGCTTCTGCATTGACGTTGTGCTTTCTGTGTTTACTGCTGAGTTCACTAAGGCAGTAAATGCATCTGGCGAAATCAAAGGACGTTTTGAGCTTTGCATTTGTCTCAGTATCGGTAGGGACAGTGTCTCATGCTGTGATATTTTAGGCTGCGGCACAGGCTGTGGCGTGCTGGACGTGCCCTGGAACATGAGTAGACTCTGCACATACTGCTCCACAGGTCCATTTGCCGTTCCCTCTTGGCGCGACATGCTTTCTACACGTCCTTACGTGGCACATATTAGTTTGTGCTGCTTGCCAATGGGCCATTTGTCTCACCTATCTCGCGCCCTTATCTCCTCCTCCTAACTTTAGCGTGTCCGTTCACACTGCACGCGTTTTGCTGTTGAAAATACCCGCCTACCCTTGACATCATCAAGTGTGTTTTTTAGTGCTCGTGCTGGGTGCTCTAGCGCATACAACAGCGCATGTTGATTTTTATAGTGGATGCATTAGAGGAATAGTAACAGATCTACAAAATTTATAGTGTTCAATGCTTTTTTTTTATTTAATTATTGCTCATTTCATCATGGTTCTTTTGCTTCACCCCTTCTTCTTCTGCCGACTCGTCTCCGATCAGCGAGTCTACCTCTTCTTTAGATTCTTCGTTATTCTGACCTAATGCTTCCGTCTCTTGACGCAAAGACGCAAGATTCCATACATCATCGTCATCGTCTGTATCGTCATCATCATCGTCGTCGAGCGTCCGCCAGTTGCCGCTTTCAAACAATGCACGACCTGTGGCCTCCTTGGCCTTCCGTGCCTGCTCTTCGGCTGCCTTCTTGTCCATGCGCTCTTGCTTCCATTTGGCAAATGTTTCTGGTGTGACGGGTGTTGATTTGCCTGTTAATTTGTGGCGCTCTGACTCCAAAAACTCTTCGAGTGTGAGCGTCTTTAGCGGCGACTTGTCCAACAATGCCTTTTCTGCCGCACGCTGTTCCTTCGTCTTTAAAACAAACCTGGCCCATGAGCACATGAACACTCAGCTGAAAAAAAAAGAAAAATTACATACCCTGGTGGAAGTGCGTGCCGGTACATGCACTTGTCGCCGCCGTTTGGACAGATCCAAAACCAGCCATATTTGCCGTCCTCAATGGCACCAATAAAGTACTTGCAGACCTTGTCTGTTGTTGTCCGTTGATTTCCCTTTTTAGACAGCACAACAGACCGCAGCTTCTCCTCGTCCCAGTCCTCTGACGTCTCAGTCTTTTTGGCGTCGTCTTCCCGCGTGTCTGTATAGAGATTACGCTTCTCCGTCTTTCGTTCCAAGCTCAGGTCGTGTGCAAACTTGCATTTCTTCCCCTTTTCGCAATTGCCCTTTTTGAAGAATATGCACAGCACCGTCTTTGGATCCACGCCAAATGGCACCTTTTGCACCTGTGCCTCCTTGTTCAACATCTGGTCCATCTCCTGCTTTGCCTTTAGTGCTGCAGCTTTTTCACGCTCACGCTGCAGCTTCTCTGCCTCTCTACGCTTCTCTTCGGGAGTTCCAGAGTTGCTCGCCTGCACTTTCATCCGCGCAATCTGCTTCTGTGCCGAGCCTCCCTTCTTGTTCTTCATGCCAAAAGTCTTGTCCTCGACAACCTTGGACGCCAATTTTTTGGCGCCGCCGCCGGCCTTTTCCTTTTTTGGAGGCATCTTTTCGTTTTTGCAACGTCCCGCTGTCTCCTATAAAGATCGGAGGCTCCCCAATTGCCTTTATACTGCCTTGGCCTTGTGCCTTTTTCTGTCCATTTTTCATTTTTCCATCGCCTCTTTTTGTGTGGGGTCGAGTGGATACAGTGGTACATCTGAGTAATCATCACGTGTGTTGCGGAAAGCTGGCATCGTCTTTCGTGTCACTGGCCGCGCGAAGCTCTCTCACTGGCACTCACGGGAATTGCAGTTATTTGCAGTGGTGAGTGTGTTCGTCACATGTGCGAATAAGACTGACGATGAAGCAGAAGCTTTACAATGATTTCCGACGGACAGCTCTATAATCTCGCCGTCTTTTTGGGGATTTTGGCCATGATTCTCATTGTGTTTTACCATTTCCTTGAGGTAAATGCCCCAGATTATGACGAAAAGAAGAGGGTGTAGATGCGGCGTCTTTGCGAGATGGCGTAGCGGGAAAGAGCTTGTGATGGCAGGGCGTTCATTCCATTATTTACCTATTTACTACCACCACCATTTCGATCCGTAGCATGGGAAAGTTAGATTACATAATTCAATGAGGCTCCGCAAAACAGCCTTTTTTTTTGTTTTAGCGCTGTCGCGTCTTGCACCGGCGCTGTCAGGCGCTGGGATAGCCACTAGCAGCCGCCAACAACTCTGTAGGCATCCTGTAGGATGCAGCATTACAGGTCACGCCTTTTACTGGTTCAAGTTCTTTCCCGATGTTCTCCCCTTCCTGAACTTTCTCTATTTTTTTGATCAAAAAACCAGAACCTTTTACTTTTTTTTTCACCATTTGACAGCGCCTGTCGTTTTTTCACGCGCCACAAACTCTCCTTCACATTTCATTCACGAAAAAGCACGTCGAAACGCGTTCTTTCTGCAGCTCATCACACATAAAGTCTTTTTTTCAAGCGAACAAAAATGGCCAACAGCAACATTGACCGCTCTCTTGACTCGATCCTGAAGGGCAGCCGCCAGGAACGACGTGCACACACCCGTCGCACGGTTAAACCTGCCCCTTCCAACGGCATTCAAAAGAAGACAAAGGCGGTTCGCGCAAGCACTCGTCCAGCCGCTGTTGCAAAGCCAGCAAAGGCCGCGCCTGTCTCAAAGGGAAGCAAGATTATTGTTAGCAATCTGGTATGTATTTTCTTGCGTTTGTAGATGTAAAGAGCAACACACTAACGATACAGCCTCGCGACATTGAGCCGCCTCAGATTAAGGTATGTTTCTGCTGAAGCATGGTCGCATGGCATCCAACCGGGCATTGAGTGGCCTGATTATTTTCTTGGCGGAACTTATCCTGGAAAGCCGTCACGACGTCGGTGGAATGCTATATGAAGCCTTGTGCTGATGCGTTTTCACTGCCAATTCTCATACTTGGAACATTGACTGGGTCGACAAGGAAGAAGCATGTGTGTCGATGCGTGGTTGGCTTGTTTTCTCCCGGGGCACGTCCCAGCGATGTGCTTTCAGGGACAATGGGGACGCGGAGTGGCTGTGGTGCTAAACTTGGGTCAATGTTTCAATGTATGGGTCTTGAGGAGCAATTGTATCGCTGGTAGCATACTGGCATATGACATTGCTCTCGCAAATTCTTGCAAGCAAAGGGACGCAACATGCAGGCTCTTTTGGTGAAAGAACAAACAAACAATCAGTCATCAAACAAAAACCAGCGAGGAGGATGACGATACTGGCTGCATCCGTCGTCTTGTATATCAGATGGCTGTATGGCCACTTTCAGACGAGGCCATGGAAAGGACGCGGGGTTGTGTCCCGGCCTCGTGGCCGTTGTGGGCGAGACGGGTGTTTTTCTACTCGCTGCTTTACCATGTGTGCTCGATGACCTCGTGTTGCCCCATTGCTTTGCGAGATTTGCAGACCAGCAGCATGCGTCTGTGTGTCTTTTTTTAAGACGACGCCCCAGCTGCCTCGATTCTGTCGACGACCTTTTTTTAACTGTTATTTTCCGTTTTGGGGACCGCTGACCAACGATTAGGAATACTTTACAAAGGCTGTAGGGCATGTCAAAGGCGTGGAGTTGAACTATAATGAAGGTGGCCACAGCCGCGGCATTGCCACGATCTCTTTTTCCCGCGCAGACAGCGCTGCCAAGGCCATCGACCAGCTCAACGGCATCATGGTGGACAAGCGCACCCTCAAGGTAAGTTTCTCGCTGGGAGTGGCCGTGCTGACAGACAGATGGAAGTGGTCGTTGACAACGTTGCTCAGCTGCCAACGCCGCCGACGCTCAGCCAGCGCGTGACGCAGCCCAAGGCGAAGCCGGTGGCGGAGAAGCGCAACGCGCCCAAGAGCGCGACGGCCAAGGGCGGCGAGAAGCGCAAGCCGGTGGCCAAGAACCGTGGGCGCAGCGCGCGCCCCGTGAAGAAGACGGCAGCCGAGCTGGACTCTGACATGGCAGACTACTTTGCGGCGCCGGCAGAAGCGCCAGCAGTGGCCGCGCCGACGGCCATGGAGGAGGATATTTTGTAGGTGTTGTTGCTCTGTTATACGTGTATGTATGTGCCATGTTTGCAAATTGACAGTGTTTTATGCTATGTAATGGTGGTTACGGGTTCTATCGAGAATTAGTGGTCACGCTTGGGCTCTTCCAGAGGGGGCATGTCGTCGTTGTCGTCGTCGCCCTCCTGGCCCTCCTCGCCCTCGGTGGGCTCGATGGGCTCGAGTGGGGCGTCCAGATCGTCCAGATTGGCGCCGCCCAGCTTGGAAAAGTCGATGCCGCCAAAGTTGCCAGCACCGCCCATGTTGCCAATGCCGGGCATACCGCTCATGTCGCCCAGTTCGCCAAACTGAGAAAAGTCCTGGGCGCTGTCCTCGTCCTGCTCATCCTCGTCGACCCATCGCCCAAAGTCGGTCGACAGGAAGTGCATTTTCCTGTTGTCGCTAAGAAGACGCGGCCAGTACTCCTTCTGCAGGTCCTTCTTGATGAGCTTTACCTGGATGTCGCGTGGCGAGATCAGCTTCTTGCTGGCTGCAGGGTCGATCTCGCCGTAGAGTCCGAGCGTGACTTCGTATTCGCTCTTCTTGGTGGTCGAGTAGGCCTTGAAGTGGATGCTCTTGGGCTCAATGTCGATTGTTGCATTCTCCGAAGCATCCGGCACGACAAACGTAATCGAGACGTAGTTGGCCTCGGGCTCGCTGTCGGACGAGCGCTGGAACCAGATCACTGCGGTAAGCATGCGTCGCGCACAAAAAACACAGCCATACCTTGGGGTGTGAGAGACATCGTGGCGAGCACAGAAAAAAAAAAGCAAGAAAGGGCGTTTGGTGGTGGTTTGCGTGTTGGGAACTGGAGCTCTAATGTAAGTACCCCCCCAGGCGAAAAAGAAGAGAAAGGAACCCCAAAGATGATTCAGCGCGCCGCGGCCCCACTGTACTTTGCTCTGTGCCCCGCATCTTCCACCGGCCACGTACCCTTCGCGTACTTTCTCGTCTGTTCGGTGCTTTACATAAGCACGCTCGTTTGTGGTTGCGCGAGCGCTGGAGGGCCATCAATGGAGACGATTCGCGCGCTCTTTACCAAGCCCGATCCGCAGGCGCAGGTGGGTGTGTCCGTGGTGAGGGGGGTTTCTAACGGAAAGTTTCGGAAATGCAACGCCATGCTGCGGTCGAGCGCCCGCAAAATGGACCGCGACATTGCGAATTCCAAGCAGGTCGAGGCCAAGGCGAAGAACCTGATTCTGCAGGCCAGTCGCCGTGCGCAAAAGGACCCGGCGCAGGCTGCACAAGCCGAGAAGGACGTGCGGACCTTTGCACGCGAGCTGGTGCGGGCGCGGCGGTCGACAGCGCGTCTTGTGACGGGAAAAGCGCAGCTGAACAGCGTGCAAATGCAGGTCCAGGAGGCCTTTACGATGCGAAAGATTGAGGGTGCGATGCGCACCAGCACGGGCGTCATGAAGACCGTCAACCAGCTGTCGCGGCTGCCCGAGACGGCCATGGTCATGGAGGCTCTCAGCCAGGAGCTTATGAAAGCTGGCGTTATTGAGGAAATGATGGACGATATACTTCCCACTGACATGGAAGTGGAGGATGTCGACGCCGAGGACGCGATTGAAAACGTCCTCAAAGAGGTCCTCAAGGACAAGACATCCGTGGCCGTTCCCGTCATGCCCTCGGCCCCAGAAGCACCCGTGACGGCTGTGCAAAGCGCAGTCGATGCAGAAGACGTAGACGTCACAGAGATGCGTGCACGGCTGCAGTCCCTAAGGAGTTGAAAACGCACACACAAACACACTCCGTATCTAATTTTTTTTGGGTGAGGCGTTCTTCTCTTTCGTTTTCTCTCTCGTATTGGCGTTTCCATTGTTTCCTTATTTCTTGCATCTTGCTCCGTATTTTGTTATGAGTCGTATATTCTATTCTATGTAGACCTTTTCTCCAAAAATATGTAAAATGAAGGAGGACGCCCATCTTGTTCTGCACGCCTTGGTGGCGTCCGGGTGGCCATTCCCATGCGACCCGCTGGTTGCCCTGCCTTGAAAAGAGTTTGAGCCTTCCTTGCCATCAGTGTCTTGCCTCTTGACCCTTTCATACCTCTGCCCCTTTTTTAGGCGTCATGTGAGATGCCCCAAGGTCTCAGAGTCCTCCTTTTCCCTACATTCCTATGCACGATCCAATAAAATGTCTTGTCATTCGTCCCAGAAAAAAAAAGAGGCATCTATCAAAAAGACCCGTTATGCTCCCATTATGAGTCGCTAATCTCGTAAAAAGGGGCTTGACGGTATGGGAAACGGAGATCCCCCTTCTGCGTTAAAAATAACTACCGGGACACATTCTCATTGGCTTTTTTAGGAATACGATGTCTCGTTGACAGCATGGCTCGAGCTTCGCCCACCAGCGCCATGGGAAAGAGGAAAGGGGGGGGGGGGGGGGGGGGGGGTGGTGTTTCTCAATGTATCTTTTTTCCTCCTTGAGGGTGGCAATGAAGCCCCTCAGTATTTCACTTTCATTCTCTCATTAAAAGAATATTACATAGGTACATACATACTATCTTCACAAAAAAAAGCCCGATGTGTGTGTCTCCAATTGTCCCACCTCCCACCTGTCTATTTTTGTCTCTCTTAAAAAAAACGAATTACAAATTCTTCGTAAAGCTGTAATACAAACCTTCTTTCTGTTCTTCTTTTTTTAAAAATGTGAAAAGTTGCACAAATGATGGCTTTTCAAATGACAAACAAGACGGAGAGGGGCTTTGAAAAATCAGCTTCTCAGGCCTTTTTTTCCTTCTTTTGATCGCCGATGCGCCGGGCCGTGGCAGTTGAATTCTCAAACAGCTTCCCGTCTCTTGTTCTGCTCTGATGCTTTTTTCTTTTTCTTTTTTTTCTTTTTTTTTCTTTTTTTATGAACGCACTGCCCACATGAGAAAGTATTACCTAAATAAATAAAAATTGCTACTGTATCATTTGACACAGTTCCATTGAATTTTCTTTAGTTCCAAAATTTTTTTCATATTTTTCGTGGGGGTCCTCACTTTTGGCTTTTCCGATCCACTAGTTATTGGAAAAACTGACACCCCAAGTCTTCAGGCAAGATGAATCCGAAAAGCTTGAATTTGGGAAGAGTCCTGATACATACCCTTGTAAAAGATTTTCACGGTTCTAAACTTGCTCAATCTTATCCAAGAAAATTTAAAATTGTTGAGAAGGGGCCGTTGGAAATCAACCATGAGGCCCCCGTTGTGAAAAAAAGGAGGGGAAGGAAGAAGAAAAAAAGAAACAGCTCATCGAAGCTTAAAAGAGTTGTTCTCTAGCGTCCATAGCTCACTTCTATGCAGCCACAAACCATAAAAATTTTTTGAAAAAAAATGAATGGCTGCACCATCATAAACTCCTAACTCGACTATATTTACACCCACCACTCCTATTATTGAATCGACTTGTCTCGACGTTTCTCGTCTACAAATTTCAAATAAACCCTTGCTTCTGTCGCCATGAAGAAAAATTGTGTATACATACTACAGTAAATGCCGAGATTTTTCTTTTTGCATCTGCAAAATGGATATCCCTTCCATCTGAAATCTTGAGATGCAAAAAAGGGCTCGGCAATGTGCAGTGTATTCCCACGCGAGTCCTTTTTGGGAAAGAGCCAGTATTATGTAATTTCGAATAACTGCACTTGAACGGGATTCAGTGGGAAATGTCCCGCTGGACCGTGATTCCCCTGTAGGTCCGATGAATCCTTGGTGGAAGGATCCATCCATTTGCAAAGTGGAAGCCCCGTTCCACTCTTTCCCTAAAACGACGTTTTTTTTCACAAGAGCAATTCGTACGATACACAATCAATTTCCCATTCCATGTTTCGGAGGATTGTCTCTTCTATGCCGAAATGTATCAAACTTCAAAGCGGATATGGCATGCACCGTGCCAGGGACGTTCCGGTGGAAAACAACAGGGTTTTAACACACGTGCAGCGCGTCTTTGCTATGAAATGGCGTCTGAAATACGAAGGATAATGTAAAAAAGATGGGGCACCCTTTTTTCATTTCTGGAATCCTGAAAAAAAGAAGGGCCAGACTCGATTTGACAAACAGTCTCAATCAAAAAAAGAAAGAGAGCTCGGAGTCTGGACACTCGTTTTGCCGTTTCTCCTTTTTTTGTTGGATGAAAAAAAGACCTTGGTACGATGGATACGCCGTAAGCGCGATTGGTAATTGCCCACCCGCCAACTACCCTGTAAGCGCAACCGTTGTAGAAGTAAGCATGTTTTTTTTAAAAAAAATTAAAATGGACATCCATTTCCATCGAGCAGGGTTTCTTTCCCCAAAAAGGCGTTGAAAAGGGCTCGGTTATCGGAGGGGCGTTCTTTCCACGCAAAGAAGCTCATTTCAAATGGCCGTTTAAAAAAATCAAAGCTCCTATACCTTTACGTATTACCTTGGTACATACACCATGGACAGAGTTTAAGCTCAGGCTGACTGATTGATATGCGGGGGATTTCTTTAGCTGTTTCATCTTACATGCATGGGAAAAAATTCTTCAAGCCTGCTGCTGCAAAACGGGAAGAACTCTTCATCCACCGACATTTTATTGCCATATTTTCATCTTTTTTCCATTCATCTGACAAGAATTTTGTAGAAAACGAAGCGAGTACAAAAGGCATAGCAGCATCGTCCGAGTTCCAACGGACTGAGTTGTCATAAAAGGTAATACTTGCTATTTTTAACCCAGCATCTTTTAAAAATGTGGGTCTTGGGCTTGATGGGGAAGAATGGGGCCGATACAAAGATTGATACCTGTCATCGATCTTC
Source organism: Chrysosphaeria jannelii (assembly GCA_020002325.1). Classification (NCBI taxonomy): domain Eukaryota; kingdom Fungi; phylum Ascomycota; class Sordariomycetes; order Ophiostomatales; family Ophiostomataceae; genus Chrysosphaeria; species Chrysosphaeria jannelii. Next base: position 222,699 of record JAGKRY010000010.1, on the reverse strand, counting down.
CCGACACACTTCGTGAATGACTAATAATCTGGGGGTGAACGCTTTGGTCTCACAACCTTTGAAATTCCTGTGTCTCAGAAATCAATAAACACTGCATCCGATTATGATTCGCTCGCTGTTTCAAGACTCTTATCACAGGCTGTCACGAACGGCAATTAATAAAGGCTGCAAAGGCTCGCTCTTTCCATGCAGTTCATTTATAAAAGCTTCTGGAAAGAGACAAAAAAAAGTAGCGATTCGCGTACAACCGCACCGCCGCAAGCTAGTAACCGCTGATCGTCCTTTAGTAACAAATCATCGGCGAGTCGCAAAGCATGTGTCTCTCATGCTCCTTCTCCATTACACACAGAGAACGATGTGGATTGGGGTTTTTTTGAGCCCAAAAAAATTAGAAATAAATGTGAAAGGATGCACACAACACGAGGGGTAAACAATGAATCAATGACGCATCCGTCCAACCCCATGTAACGTTTAAAAGTGTTTAAGTGCCTGCTTCGTTAACGAGACCCTATGTGAATTTGTGATTGCTTGCTTTTTTATGCATTTGCACATTCGGTTTGCATGAGAGCGTTCACCGCGAGTTCAATGATAAAAATAAAAGTTGGAAGGCTTAATTATCGGGTTTTTCTTTTTCTTATTTATTATGCACATATTTGTCTTGCCATTACCCCAAAAAAGCCACCTCCAGCTGTGCAGACAGAGGGTGTTACCACCTAAAAAAAGAGCTGACGTCGAGGCTCGTGTCTTGGTTGACGACTTCCCGTCGTTTGGCATTCATATTCATTTTTTATTGACTTGCGGTCTGTACATGACCGCTTTTTTCCTGCTAGCCGATGTTAAGTCCAACCAGAGCAGCACGTTCGAGGCCAACTAGAAAAAAATAATACATACACTTTGATACACTTTGACGACCCCCGGGCTGACATCCCGATGCGATTTGACAAATTCGCTTTTTACAAAACAACAAGGCATGCCATGGCAGATGATAGCAGCACCTTGATGATACCTTGCGATCAACCTGACAAAAAAACTACCTTGGTATATTAAGAAACCTCCCTTACAAAGGCAGTTTGCCTCCTGCCTGATCGCTTCCCCGCGCTTTGATAGTCAGCCTTTCCCAGGCGATGGCTTTGACATCATTGATGCGCTGATTTGCGATGAAAAAAATGCACTAAAATTCCAATGCGTTCTCTTTAGACGTCCTCATTCTCACACTCATTCTCATTGTTGGTGAGTTCTTTCAAAGGCCAACGCGAATGTGGTAGAATGTTACATTGATAAATATACACCCTGCACGTTTGTGTCGCTAATGTCTTTTTTTCACCGTTTCTTTCTTTTTTTAAAAAGGCCCAGCTCACGTCCGTTTTTCCACACCTCGGCCCCAACAGCCCATGTCGCTGGTTCCTACGAGGGCCCTGTCAAATTTTGAAGGGTCAAAAAAATAAAAATAAATAAAAATAAAAAAAGCAAACGAAAAGGACAAACGATTTCTCACACCCCCCACAACGACACCCTTTGTCGGGAAGCCGTCGGGCCTACTTCTTTCAGATGCAAGTGAATCTGTAAAAATTATATATATTCCCCCATCATCGTGTTTTTTTTTCTCCTACTTTTGTTCTTCACTCAACACTCTCAAGATTTACATCTTCTACACAAACATTCTCTACTCTTTGTGCTCTTTATTCTGAAGAACTTCTCTTTTCCATCACATCCATCACAATGACTTCATACACAAACTATTCATGGAAGAACATTGGCTCGCCAGAGAACCAAAACTCCAGCTGCGCATATCCTGCATGGCCCCGTCGGTTATCACTAGAGAAGAACTCCACCAAGCCTGCGTCTTCGTATCTATCCGACGATGAATTGATGGATGCTTTTGGGGCTAGTGTGTGTGAAGGAAGTGCCATATCAGACCCTGATTCACCAAAGTCTACGGATGAAATTGGAAAGCATTTGGCTCTCCTCAAGGCACGAGACAGTGTGCAGAACTATGAGGCCGCGAGAAGGGCGCAACAAGACATGTACCGGAGAGCAGCCGAAAAGAATACAAAGTCCACGCCTCGCAAAGCACAAGGGCGAACGCAAAAGAAGGTCACTTTCCAGAAGCCGCAAAAACTCAATGCCATCAAGGAGAAATAAAGGGCTAGTTATTGCCTACGGCATATATGCCTTTTGTATTATATGCCATTTCATTAGCGGTTCGGGTGATTTGACCCTAGGGGTTTTTTTTTCAGTATTGCATTGTACTATTAAGGACATCATGGAGCGGACTTTGGGGGTATGGTTTATATGGGCATTATGAGGCGTTTGGCTATTGCATTCGATATCTTTTTTTTTTCAAAACAAGAGTTTAGTTAAACATCATAGCTCGACGATACCCTTCTGTATTCTACATTTATTGCATTTAATATAATTTTTAAATGATCTCTATTTCACATGTGATTTTAAAGACCTTTCTCATAAACAAGTAAAATATATTCCCATACTATTTCAAGCATGAGTGTCACGGGCCGAGGCGCCAGCCGGGTCCGGACCTCGTCACGTTATCCTTGACGTTACACGCACAACCTCCGTTTGCTCTTCCCACGCACCGTCCAATTTTCGGACCAGGTCCACACGGCCTGTAATAAATACGATCAGTCCGAAGTCCTCTTACTCTTTTCTCTCCTCATAGGACTCTCGTTTAAGAGAAGTAAGGCTGATCGTATCATTAGACCTTTTCTCTGCTCAAGTCGACGTAACCGTCACAATGAGACAAAAGAAGTAATAATCCAAAGATCACATGGCACGAGTGTAAGATCAATAAAGGCCACCTAAGCTCAAAGTCATAAAAAAAGGACAAGGAATACTCGGATAAGAATGCATACTAAAGTTAACTAGGAACCAAGGTACAAACCTAGTTTCTCTGACAAATTAATCTAAGGTTGTTCAAGTTATTGAGAATGGTCGAATGATCGTATGAAATTAGGCATATGCTGTAATATACAGATGTGAGAAAATGTGCCACCAGACAATAATATTGGGAGGATTTGAGGTCAGAGATTGATAAAGAAGCCGAGAACATTTTCAATTTGAAGCTCCAATATGAGTATGCCTTTATTACCATTCAAAATAAGCATTCAATCAGGTAGATGCTTTATTATCTGCCGCAGAGCTCTTGCTCGTATAACTGTGGACATGATGATGCGACTGTGCCGCATCTAACTACTTGACATATTATCCATGTTTTCTAAACTAAAAAAAGAAGTCCTGCCTACCTGTAGTATTCTATCGTACGGTATAGACGCTCTTGAGCGGTTGATGGTCATGAAAAGAGTTATGCTAGTGCTGCTACATCAGTCTTGCATAAAAATAGTACAAACATGCCAGCTTTTTCGACTTACATGTGTATGTGTGTATGAAAGATAATCCGCCAAAACAAAAAATATAGGGACATCGTCAAGTACAATATCATGTGATGTTCTTTGCACTAAATGGCACCCAAAAGAATGGTGCTTTGTTCTCATCACAATAACGGTTCTGGCGGCTATGTGCATCTTTTGATTGGTGACTCGAGTCACATTTTCCCGGATGAACAACGGGTAAAAAATGATGAACATCTATTGTGTCGTGCTTCCACCCGCTTGGGATGAAAAAAAATAAGTAAAAATGTTGGCTTTTCGTTGTCTATAAAGAATTTTTTTGTATAAAAATTTGACAGAAAAATTACAACACCAAAAAGTATTCGTAAGAGATTTCGTTGAGCGTTCCATAGATGTCAGATTAGCAAAGGCACAAGTGTTGAACACATGGTACATATCACACACACACATCACACAAATCACATCTTCACATATTGTTTTACCAAGGCGGGATTTCTTTTGCATTTGATGCATGGTTTTTGGACCCCAAAAATATTTACTTTTTTTGGTGGGTAAAGTTCCCTTGAAAAAAAAAATCCCGTGCTCTCGGATAGGATGAAGGAGAAAGGCTGGGATGAGAGAGTGAGGGAGATGGGCGTAATTAAATAGAAATTCGGTAATCCCTCTTCACATATATTGAGGAGACACTTTAGAGAGGGAAAAAATTAATGTGAGTACACCCCACTGTTATACGGAAAGCCTTGTAGTACAGCTGTGCACTTGGTTTTCATTTTCCAACCTCCTGTAAGGATATTTGGTCCTCCCCCCAACTTTTTTTTTTGCAAGACAATAAAAAAAGAGAGACCGGCGAAATATGGCGACCGAAGAGTTTGAACCGTGTGCGGCCATGTCGAGCGTATTTCTTTATGCCAAAGGGTCAACCATTTTCTGCTGTGTCCACGATTCCCTTGAAATTAAACGACGATTCACTCAGCACAAGGATACTGTTGTCTTGATAGCAGCTGATAATGTGAGCGAAGAAGCCGGTCGGTTTGTCGTTAGCTATGATATCAAGCAAAATGTCATCATCTGGGATGCATTGACAGGAAACGAAGTGGCCCGATTTGCTTCGTTTTATAAAATCACTTCCATGGCCTGGATGCACAACGGAAGCATCGCTTTTGGTATGTCCCATCACCCAACAAAAAATATAGCTCAGTGTACTCATACAAAAAGGCAATGACCGGGGAACCGTCATCATCTTCACGCCAAAAACACTTGATCATAACTCTCTACGAACCTTGGATCAGGTCCCTATCACATCGATAGCGCCCATGGCCGACTGCCAAAAGTTTGCTGTTGGGTACGTCTTACAACCGCCTCATCCCCCCTACTAATCATTGTAGATATCAAAATGGTTCTCTTCTCATCTGCCGGCTTGAGCCAAGGTTCACCATTCTTAATAATCTTGTAACGTCAAATCCACCAACACCCGTTGTTGGTCTGGCTTGGCATGCCTCTTCAGCCCGACAGAAATCCGATATGCTAGCAGTACAGACGCATGATGGTGATTTGCGGGTCTGGAGTGTGACCAAGTCTGACCAAGGCCCTACCAAAATCGTCCGCGTATTGAAACGGCATGCAACCAGTCATGCAGGCAGAAATTGGATGAGCTGGTCAAAAAATGGACGTATTATCCAATACGCATCCAATGAAACAATATCATGGGATGTACGAACGAAACATGTAACATTTGATAGTATCCCTACGCTCAAAGTTGTTCGGGGCATTGCCGTCTGCGGGCCGCAGGCCATGCTATTCACCGTTGGTGATAATGACACTGTTCAGCAATTCGACTTGAATGCACCGTCGTTCATGGTGGCAAATGTGCAGCACGGCCCGAATCCGATGCCACCATCCCCACCAAATTCCATTGAAGAAAGAAAGAATGCCCCAAGGCGGCCGAGCCATGGTCAGGTGGAGTCTGAAAAGAATGCACGGACAGAAGAATATGTTCAGGGTGTCCATAACGCGATGCACCACTTGCGGGAGAGGCCGAGCATGACTGTGATGTCAACGGAGCCTGGGTTCTATAGCTCGTCGGACTTCCCCAAATCGAGAGCAGACCATACTCACACGACAATGGAGTCTTCAAAGACGTCGATCTATACGCAGAGCCAAAACAAGGCACAATATCCAGTGCACACAAATATTTTTACAGGGTCATCCCTATCGGGACACAGTTCATCCACTAATAACTCTCAAATGGATTACCATACTCGTTTTCAAAATGAAGTCGCAATTATGGCAGAAAATTATGATGGGCGTGTTGATGATCTGTTCCAATATACGCGCAATAGATTGACAGACTTGCCATACCGAATGCCAGTGACTCTTCAAAGCGACGTGATCACCAATGATGGACTTCGGCGGCAAATGCTGTGCACAATTTTTGGCTGGGAGAAGAGTATTGAGGATTTGATCCGGGAAGAAATGTACCATTACAATATTGGTTCTCTTAACAGAGCCTTCTTGGCCAAGTGGTTGGGCGAATTGGAAATGGACATTCAAAACTTGCGAACGAAGCGATTGACAATGAATGACTGGGTTATTATCGGTCTCAGTGGCATCCAAACCCGGTCGTCTCAACATCCACTTTACCGTGTTTACATTCAAAAGCTGCTTGAGGATGGAGACGTAAATGCGGCAGCTACCATGATGATTGGTATGGGGGACTACAATGATGCCATTGAGATTTACGTCTCACACCACATGTACATGGAGGCACTTATTGTCACGACACTATTTTTCCCCAGTGTATGGCAGAGACAATCACATTTGGCTACCAAATGGGCCGAGTGGGCGATCAAAAATGGGCAGAATGAATTGGCTATACGATGTGCTTCTTGCACTGGTAAAGAGCCGTCGGAGCCATGGACATCTCCGTCTGCCGCGCAAGTAACATTCCCACCAATCCCCATGATGAATATGGTGCTCAGTCCGGATGAGTCTGATCATTCACCACCAGCCATTAGCAGTCCCCGACAAGGCGGTATCAAAGGTTCATCTCTACGCTTAATTACCAATTTCAATACCAAAAAGGAGCTAGCAAGCCTCAGCGCCATGGATGGTGGGCCAACACCTATTGCAGCTGGTGTGACGCCTATTCTTATTGATGAATTCTCTCCCTACCCTGGCGCCCATGACAAATTTCCGTTTTCGCGTGGTCCGAGCCAAATGAATACACCACTGACAGCACGTCCTATGGAAGGAAGAAGTTCACGGATGCCATCGATTGGTGAAATAGCGAGCGGGATGCTGCGGCCGGGATCTGCACGCGATCGGATAGCGTCACCACTGCACAGCCAGATATCGGAGAGCATTTCACGCGCCGTGACAGCGAGTCCTAGTCAAGCGGGAAAGCAGCCTCTGAGGACATCATCGGCAGCTTCTATGAGAAACATAGTGCCTGGACATAGTCGTTCATCATCGCGAAACCATAAGGGATTGGACCTACAAATTTCACCTCCCGTACAGGCCCGTGTTCAGTCCCCCGATGATCAAGTGAGAAAATTCCGCTGGCCGAGCAGGAATGGCCCCAGCTCAACCATTAGCTCGGTGGCATCGTCTGCCGCCAAAAGCTATCACTCCCAAACACATGGCCGCATGAATTCTCTAGGAGGAGCCGGGAGCCAAGGCGGCCAAGGCAGCATTTCTAGAGAGGTCAGCCAGACACGAAAGTATTCTTATGACAATGGAAGAGAAGATGACCGGCAGAGAGAGAAGAATTCGCCGAGATCACCTGTTCCCATGTCACCCGAAGATTTAAGGAATTTGAATGAGAGCCACCATGATAGAGGTGTGCAGAGGGGAGGGTCTGTTCGTGGACGCGATAAAAAGGTAGACCTCACGGTGTCCCATGGGAAGAGTATTGAGCGTTCAGAGTCTTTGGGAAAGTCTTGCAGCCTCACCAACACGCCTAATTTTGGAGACTATGCGTTTCGACAGAGAGTTGCCAAAGAAAGGGAAAATGTTCGGAATGGTGAGAGGGAGCCAATGAGCGCATTTCCCCTAGGACGAGATGCATCGCCTGTAGGATTTGGACGAGACCCACGGCCTCTTCATATCCAAAGACGAGCAGAGAATCCGAACCCCCCTCCGCCAGCAAAGTCAGCGCATGTTGTTGCCAATGGGCTTGGCCTCTTTACGCGGACATCTTCCGTGGGAAGCCAGAGGGAGAGCCAGAAGCAAGAGCATCAAAGAACGCAATCGGCCATGTCCAACCATGGTGAATTACGGAAAATTAAAAATGAAGAGCGTGAGCGACTCAAGGAAACAGCTGCTCGTGAGCTTGAGGAGCGTCGTCTATCTCTTGCCCAACGTCCCCATCAGCAGCATTTAAAGAGTCTCTCGTACTCACAGGGGACCGTTGTCACCGAAGAGCCGAGGCACACCCTAGGGGAGAGGCGAAGTCGGTCACAGTTGTCCCAAAAGGAGACGGGTGAGGAGCTCATGTTTTTACCATCAACAGTGTACCAGCCGCAAGAGACAGTTCCACGGTCCATGTCCGCACCTTTGCAGAAGATGTCACATAGAAAGGCATCCATAGATGAGGGGACGCTACCCCGCCAGGCATATACGCCGGCACAGTCGGGCATCTCTCAGCCAATGATGAAGGAGCTAGCTCATCTAGCTGTGCCGCCACCGCCTCCAGTCATGCATACAACACGATCTGGACCTACGGCTGGCCATGCTCAAGTCACCAATGGCATTGAAATTGTTCATGATGAGGATGAAGCCAGTGGAAATGATGCCACACAGATGTCTTCTTGTGATGATATAAATATTATATTGCCAGCAAGGGCATATAGACCACAAGAGATGGCCACTGGATTAACATTCAAGGAAATGATTTGATTTTTATAAAAGGGTTTATTTAGGCTTGTAGATGTGAAAAAAAAAGAATATTGAACACAGAATCGAATGCCGGTTTATAATAAGAGGCACACAGTATGGTGGCACTGTAGATCGAAAATGAGAGGCAAAAATGGAAATCGACGTCATCATCTTAAACACTATGCCAACCTAATACAATTGTAATCCAATCCGCCACGCGACGGTGAAGATGTCTTTGCTGAGTGAAGCCTCTCTCGAGTGTCATCTTCATTGCTTAGGGTTGCAATTCCAGCATCGTAAGCTTCCTATACGAGTGGGCAACCACCGCAGCGTTCGCACTGGGCAACGCACTGGGCCAAGCCTAGACTTGGATATGGAATAGTGGAGAAAGAATACCACGAGTCTCTTCCCGTTTGACCATTACAGTTACCTAAAATTTTCTAATTTGTGACTTTTGAAGCCTTTACCAAAAAAATGGGTCCCCAAAAGTGGGCCAGCTCAATGGGCCATGGAAGCTCAATGTCATGCCGCATCTTATTGTTCAGCGTCCGTCGCCGACGACGGTAGAGTTTACTGTCACGACACGGGCACATCGATCGGGATGGATTGGCTATTTGGTTGATGTTTTAATTGTGCTGATGCGATGCATCATGGCCTTTTTAGCAGCATATATCGCTCACCTGTGGTTAAAAGGCCCTGTAGTACTAGTTTCGGCTATTCCTCTTGCCTTTGTGCAGGCCATTGTAGAAGCGCCCTTTTGGGTTGTGCTACCTCCTGTTGGGCTGATGTTGTATGCAAGCATGTACCGTCTATATGCGTCTGAATCACTGTTAGTCCTGCGAGGCCTTGGCATTCAAACGAAATCAACGAGTGCTACTTATTTTCCAGAGCTGGTATCTGCCATCACGCTCTTCCTAAGGACAGCCTTCCTTCCATGGACGCTTATTGCAAAGTTCTTTAGCATATCTACATTACCAATGCATGAATACAGCTCTGTTGGCTCTATTGAGGCCTATCCAGAGGATACACGTTTTATCCCTACAGAAAAGCTACAGGATCTGCTTGTGAATGAAGCATTTTTGGGGTTTGAGGTACGATATTACCTTGTGGCCCTTGTGAATGGCACCAACACAGTAGATGAAGATGGAGAGTCACAGATAGTTGTCGTCTTTCCTCGTCTATTACCAGGACTACCCATTATAAAGGAGGTGTGGCGTGAAGCTCGTGCTTGTTTGTACGAACCCAATCGTTTTCATTCCATAAAATAAACATATATATGACTAGCCTTCCTTTTCCTTTTTCATAGCTTTAATAGCCGACCGCCAGTTGCCCAATTGTCTCATCGAAGCCGAATCGGCAAACCCCTTTTGTCTTGCAAACCGATCATTCAGCTCCTCTGGCGACTCCAACCGCGGTCGTTTCAACAATGGCATATATGGGCCCTGCCGCCGGGGCCCATTGCCACCTTCATATATATTGCTTTTATTTTGGGACGTTTCCACGGGCGTGGTGGCCACGGCTTTCCCATCCATTTTTGACCATGAATAGGCACCCGGCCGTGTGATTTGGTCAAGAAGCCGGTTTGCAAGAATCTCATCCATCTTGGCACTTCGCCACGTTTTCCATAAGCCATCAAGAAACATTCTCCCATCAGGAGCCTCTTCGGAAATGGTTCTCCATGGTAAATCATCAGTGTAATGGCCGTCTGGTGGCGCATCGCCACGGACATATTCGTTTTCATCATTCAATGAAGGGAAAAGACAGTCCCAGAGGACAAGGGGTGCATCGTCTGCCATGGCATAGTTGGGCCGACTAGGGTTTGTTTCTGGGTTCATGAGATCCAGTACAACTTCCGGCCGTTCACGGCCTTGTCCTACGAGAAACAAGATGCCCACCATGTGTCTTATTTGGTGCCATAAAAAGGCAGAGCCTCGGACATCAAATGAGTATACTTGAGGCCCTTCCTGAAAGTACCCCAAGGCGGAGCCGATTTGAGGGACGTGAGTGATGTCCGCGTTGAATATACGCCGGACAAAATTTGTGATTTGCTTATTGGGATCGATTTTGCAAAAGTTCCGAAAATCATGGACGCCGACAAAGAGTTTTGCTGCCTTTCGCATCGCATCAATATCTAGCCATCCATCCGCAGGTATGTCTCCTGTACCGGGTGTCTGTGCACCAAAGAAGCCAGGCTGTGTAAAAAAATACCGGTACTGACGTTCTCGACAGGAAAAGCGAGCTGAAAAATCAGCCGGGAGATCGGGACACCAGGCTAGGATGCGAATATCTGGTGGCAAAAGTCGGTTCAGGACTTTGCAGTAGGAAATTTCTTCGTCTGCTGGAAGGTCTTCTTTGTGTTCGACGCCATCGACTTTTCGACGATTGCTTCGGACGCGTAGGGCAATCACTTGACCGAAAGCACTCACGCCACGGTCTGTTCGGCCGCATTTGGAGTACTCAAAGAGGTCCAAATTGACTTCATGAGCCGTTCCTGGTGGTGGGAAAACAAGACACCCTTTTACAAGGGCCTTCCATATTTCTTCTTCAATGGTTGGCAATGACCCCGAGGGCTGATATTCGAAACCTCCATATCTTTTTCCAAGATATGCTAGCTTTAACGCAATGAATCGGGTTTCGTACTTGTTTGGATCCATTCCCTTAAGTGTCTTTTTTTGTGTATCCACACCTTCTTGATTTTTGGTACCATTCTTCATCTCCTCTTCAAGCATATGCACACGCTTCACTAAGGCCTCCTTCGTCCAGCGAGAATAATCCGTCATGGCGTCACTTAGCTGTGCCTCTTCTAATTTAATTCTTTTTCTGCGGGCCTTTTCTACAAGATATTCTTGTCTACTAATATAATTCTGTCTTGCAGATGTGGCCAGCAATCGACAATGGCCCTGGGTCACACTACTACTTCGTCTCAGACACCAAGCCCTCATATAGACTCGAGCCTCACATCTACTTTTTTTATGACATCAGAAAAACTTTTATGTGGGTCATGTACCCCACAGCTAGTAGGTACATTTATGTACTCTCGCGTACCAGACTCTTCTAAGTTCTCTCACCTCTTCCAATGGAGGAGACCATTTCCATCCTTCTTTTGGGTGACAGTGGCGTTGGCAAGTCTACATTTCTCTCGCACGTACTATTTATCAAGGAATTGATTATTAATGGAAGCCATATTCTCCACGCGACACCCCAAGACCACAACCAGCCCTTTGTTCTTTCCACGAGGACAAGAAACCGCTCCTTCCGCCTAGAATTTTCAGACACCGCTAGCCCCATTCCATGGCAGCAGCTTTCCCCACATATTGTTGTGTTTTGCTATGATATTAGTAATAGAAGCAGCCTCGACAGCTTGCCACAATGGGCCCGCATCGTTCGCTCCTTCTTCCCTCATGCTGATACGCTGCCCATGGTTGTTCTTGGCCTACAACGTGACAAAAGATCCACTTTAAGCGTTATGCCTAATGAAGCGTACGCCTTTGTACAAGCCATGCGCGTTGATATGTATATTGAGTGCTCTGCAATGACGGGTGAGCTTTTGCCAGAAGCCCTACAAGACCTGACAAGTCGGGCGATTGCGAGCATTACACCACAGGGCGGCCAAAGCGAAGGAGGGTGCTCTATACTGTAGCCTACCTATGCATCGTCATTCATGTCTTCGTCTTGTGGAGGGAACTTGCCAAGCACCTCTGCAATGACGTCGAGAATGTCCCCCTGCTGGTCGTGGTCATACCGGGATTCAAGCTCTTCTATGCATGCATGCAGGTGTGCAGGCGTCGAGGGACGTATATTCAAAATCATCAACAGCTCCCCCTTAGCAAAATTAAAGGCCCGCAAGCGTTCCATCAGTGTCATAATAGCCTCATCACTATACTTGGAAGGCTGCTGATGCAGTGGGTTCGGAAAGGACTTGAAGTACAAAAGAACCTTTTGTTAGTCCTGTGTTTTCTACTGTGAATTCGAGAGGAAGGTGCGTACATCTTTGACAAGAGTCTCGAAATTGGAAGGTGCTCGTTTGCGGCCCTTTTGCTTTGACTGTGCTTCCTGGATCTCCTGGAGCACAGTGTATACTTCAAAGTTGGATAGCGTCGCGTTTTGAGACTCGATAATCTTCATTCTTTTTTATCAGAAACACACTTTTCTCTTCTTTTCTGCACTACATATAAATTTTTTTAAAGTGAGCTTGAAAATCGATCCACTTTTGTTACATAAGCACTTTGGTGATTCACTGTTGGAGAGCATAATCATAGGCGTAGCCACCAAAATAGATAGCGTAATACCCACAAGGGCCTGTAATAGAGAGTAGTGTAGAGTCACCAAGAAAAAAATTAAATTAAGGAAGGTGTAAGTAATAAAATGATCACTATAAAATAAATCACTTGTCTATCAAGGATGTCCAATAGAGCTGTCTCTAGTAGCAAATGCTTAAACATAAGACCTATTAGCGGGTGGTCAGTTCAATCTCCAAAGTCCAGGGGACTGTTAGAGTCTTCCATGCCATTATTTTCTTCTTATTTTCTTCTTTTCAGAACCTATCGGATTTTATATGTAAAACTACCACCCTACTCTCTCTTGGTATACCTTTGCGGAGACGCAAATGTTGCCTCTGAGGTGTCAGTCTTATTAAGGGAGCCCAGTACAATATTTCATTTATCACGGTGTCCATCTGAGCATTAGTTCAACAACAACAACATGCTTTACATATACCTAGTAAATACAAGTGGCTTAATGCCTGCCGCTTCTTCTAACAAAGGGCATCTTGCATATGATTTTGTAATTGTGGAGGAAAGAGGCTTAGCGTACTTGACAAGAGTATACCCGACGGATGAAACCCACGGAAACATGCCTCTGCCCGCCACGGGAAACTATAGAAATTGCACTGCCACATTGGCCGGATACATTGAGGGCGCTGATGATAGAATAACCACGGAGACCATTATAAGAATTACGAGAAACATTCAAAGTTGCCCACGAACATGGGCCCGTAAAGTCTGGGATGTATTGCACAAAATAAAAAACATAAAATGCATGCCTACATGGGAGGACGCAAAAAGTCGGCTATTGTCATTTGCAGCCATGTATTCAGAGCTCAGTCTTGCGAAACAAGAAGAAATATGGGATGCGCATGTACAATATCTGAAATGCACATTAAATAACAAGGAGGGAGACACTGTAGAATATACACACGGAAGCATCTTACTGGATGTAAAAAATTCAATGAGGGTTCCCCAGTCTACCATTGGCGCTCAGCTCATGTCTCGCACATCAACAGTAACAGAGGATATCGAAATATCCTCTAAAATTAACAATTGCATCTTGGAAGTTTCTAACCGTTTAAATTGCCAGTGATGATGGTGAGCTTGCATCATCCATAGGCAGGAATGTAGAAGATCTTTTTCGGACAGCTTGTTGATTTATCTATTTTTTATATATATAGGCAGGTGGTCTTTTCTTTACTGTATGACATTTGAATTAAGTAAATTGAATTGAAATACACAAGCTGGAGGTCTGGTTTTGCACGACTTATTACAAGACAATAGAAGTCACTCTGTTTGTATTTTTTACATCTTTATAGTCGTATGCATCTAACCGATATAAACTTTTTCTCAACGAATTTTCACCTGCAGACATGTTGGCACGACCGCTTGTATCGAGACTGCAGAGACCGTGCCTGCAAGCGCTGCGTAAGGGACAGGCGCCGCGCACAATTACATCAGCGCCGAGACGAGGCGATGGTCCGTTGATGGAGAGAAGGTCCGACCGGGAGCTCCCAGGTACGCTTTCATGTCCCTCCCCCCCAGCTGGGATGCTTACGAAAAGATATGCAAAAAAATGGGTTCCGGTGGTCGCGGACACTCCCTATATTTCTAGCGATTATAGGGGGGTGCAGTGTCGCTATTTTCAACTACCAAAAGTCGTCGAGCCCGATTGTAGCGTCGACGCTGTACGCATTGCGGACGTCCCCAAAGGCGCGGGCGTATTTGGGAGATGAGATTTACTTTGAGCAGAGAATTCCGTGGATTTCAGGGGAAATGAACCAGGTGCGTGGGCGTATTGATGTACATTTCATGGTGAAGGGGACGAAGAACACGGCGCGTATGCGATTTACCAGCCGTCGTCCAACGCCCCGGGGTATTTTTGAGACGTTGGAATGGAGTCTTGAGACAGGAGATGGCCGCAAAATTGATTTATTGGAGGAGGTGACGCATGATCCGTTTCGCGGAGCGTTGCCGAATGATCTTGATATAGATGAAGAGGAAGCATTTATGCCCAAGGAATCGCGAGGATTCCGGCAGGTTCGAAAATAGATGATTGAAAGAAAGAAAAAAGTAAAATAGAATAAATTTTTTGTCATCAAAAGTACCGTCTGTTCAAGACCATTTTGGCCATATCGCCCGACAGAAGCTCCGAGATTCGGCCCTCCCGACGGGTTTCTTTGAGCTCCAAATGGCGCACCCGTGCCGCCTCGAGCTGCTCAGCAGCTAGTGGTGATCGTTCCTCGACCAGTTTGCGTGTCTTTTCTACGAAGTCTGCACTTGGCTGTGGCTTCTTTACGGCATCCTGCAGCTTCACCACAGCGCCCTTGGGACCCCCCACGGCACCCTTGACGACGACGATGCCTAGGTCGTTGTCGACCTGCAAAATGTTCAGATTTTGCACAGTCACCTGCTCATTGCCCATTCGGCCAGGCATCTTCTTGCCCGGCATGACACGGCTACCGCTGCCTTGTGAGGCGCCTGCCGTACCCATGGTCCGGTGGTTTAAGGAGTTACCATGCGACTTTTCCTGGCCAGCAAACCCGTGGCGTTTCATGACACCAGCAAAGCCAAACCCTCTTGAGTTAGACCGCACATCCACCCACTGGCCCACGTGGAACCAGTCGGGCTGGATCGTCGTGCCGGGCGTCAACAGGCCGTCTTCGCCACGCACACGGAACTCTGCCACATGCTCTTTGGGCGCCATGCCCTTGGCCTCGTAGTAGCCCAGCTGTGGCGCTGTGACGTTTGCTGACCGCTGGGTGCCACAGCCAATCTGCACGGCCCAGTAGCCGTTCTTGGCCCTTGTTTTATTGGCCACAACCTGCACATCCTCCAGCTGCAGAATTGTGCACGGAATGCGCGTGCCGCTTTTGCTGTAGAATCCTGTCATTCCTCGCTTCCGCGCCAGCACGCCCGTCCGCAGAGGCGTGGTGTTCTCCTTGCGCTTCAGGGCGGCTGCTGGGCCTGTCGTCGGCGCCGGAAGGCCGGCTGTTGTCTGATTGAAACGAGTTGGCTTGGCTTGTTTGGGCAGTGTGCTCCATCCGTACGTCACGCAGCGCTTCTGCAAGCCCGCGGCAGTCCTCTCGATGCGCGGAAGTGCCGCCAGGCCGGCCAACACCCTCGACATTCTCTCTTTTTTATTTTTTATTTTATTTTTCCCTTTTTTGTGTTAAGGCGTAAAAAAACAATGCCCGCTTATATGCATTTTTGGTTCAGATGTTGCTGCTACCCGCTATTATGCAAATGGACGAAGTCTGACAAAAGACTACATCATTTATCATGGTTTATTATTTTACATCCAATGTTGTCGATCCGCCGGCATTCATTTATGTTGGAAAAGACAAGTTTGAAAGTGTGTCCTTTTCTCAAAAAAGAAGAATAAAATCTAATGGCGTAGATGAGGAATTGATCAAGTATGGCCGTGAGAATGATGTGTGGTAAGTGCACTATTCAAAAATAAACGTACTTATAATAGGGTGCGTCGCTATACTCCAGTCTTTTGAGCGAGCTAATGGAATAGTTCCATGTGGACAAACTGTCGAGTGCCCATATCTACCTCCGATTAGAGGAAGGACAGACTTGGGATATGATTCCTTCCGAATTGGTACACGATCTCGTGCAGCTGACAAAGGCCAATTCCATTGAAGGTAACAAGAAAAGCAACATTACGGTTATTTACACACCTTGGAGCAATCTCCTCAAGACGGGAGACATGGTGACGGGCCAGGTCGCCTTCAAAAATGACCAGATCGTCAAGCGTGTACACGTACCGGCTCGTGAAAATGCCATCATCAACCGGCTAAATAAGACAAAAGTCGAGCGGAAACCCGATCTCTCCCAGGAATGGCAAGAGTACCAGAGCGTGCTGCAGCGAGAAAAACAGAAGGAGCGACTACAAGAGGTACGTCCATGTTACACAGCATCGCCATCATACTCATGCGTAGTGGGAAGCAGCACAGCGAGAGAAGGAGGAGTATGCCCGTCTGCGACATGAAAAAGATCATGCCTACGACTTTACCAACGAGGGGGGTGAGTACAACGAGGATCCTTCCTATAATTTGGAAGAAGACTTTATGTAGTATAACAAAACGAAAAGAAATAAAACCTATGAATCACCAATATGATTTCCCATGCCATTAATGGCCGTTCCTTTAATGCTATGATCAGCTGGATTCGCTGCTGCTTCATACAAAATCTGCTCTGGTGCCCGGCCCAGCTCCGTCCACTCGCCACGGAAGCCAATGTACGAAATGTGCGCCTGCTCATCCCCAAAGGTGTCGTAGAAAAAGAGGGTGAGGCAGCGTGTCTGCGAAAAGGCCGTCCGCTTGACATTCAGCTCTTGCAGCTCGCTCGTCTGCGCCAGATCAATTGTCTGCGTCGGCTCGGCGTCCTCGGCCGCATCGAAATCGGTAACGTCCCTGTTCTTGATGACGCGCAGCGTCTTGGGCGCCGACGACGAGTTCGATGTCTTTATCAGAATGGAATGCAGCTTTACCTGCGCCGTAAACGGAACCGTCATCAAAACTTGCTCATCCGTGTCGCTAAGAAGCTCTGGATGCTCGTTGTCCACCTCATCCCATGTCTTTTTTACGACAAGACGTCCTGATCCATCCACCACTTCATTCAGCGTCACAATCTTGTCGAAATCAACCTTTCCATACAGCGAATGGTGGTTCGCCGGCGTAATATCATCGGAATGGTCATGTCCAGCATGGTCGCCATGCCCATGCCCGTGCTCATGCTCATCATGACAGTGTGACATTGTTGGCGCTTATTCCATCGCCTCTCGTATACCCATGACATTCATGCTGACTAATCACTTGAACCCCCGGGCCACAGCCTTCTTTTTCTTCTTTTGTGGCGGCCGTGGCATGCCCGTGAGGATCGCCGGCTGGCTTGATGCCATCTGGCTAAAGACCGGCTGCGAGCTCGCCTGCACAATAGACTGCGTCGCCGGTGTATATTGCGATGCCATTTGCGAGCTCTGAGCAGGGTAGGCCTGGCTTGCGGATGACGAGGGTTCGCCAGCAATGACCGACAGCCGTAAGAGTCTCTCGCGGTCACGCTCTGCCCGGCGCTCCTTTCTCCGCTGTCTCCGCTCCTGTGCCTCCACTGCCTGCACGCGCATTTCCTCTTCAGCCTCGCCCGCTGCTGTGCGTGGAATGTAATGAAACGTCTTGGGGTCCTCCCCCACTGTCCAATGCGACATTAGCCGCAACACACCGTCCTTTCGGGCAGTCTCCGTCTTCAAAGACACCACATACTGCCGCAGCCGTGCTATCGCAGGGTCCTCCTGTTCTACTGCACTCTCCACCTCTGTGGCATCCTCCTCAACAGACGGCAGTGGCGCCACAGGCAGAGGACTGGCTACAATGCTCACTTGTGCCAGGAACAGCTCAATCGATGCATAGGCCACCATGTACACGTTCCGTAGAATGCAATCGATTTTCTCTGGCGAGTCTGTCCGCCGGGGCCTGCCCACGACACAAAGCTCCTTCATGGTCGAATACATTGTCTTGTTGCCCAACGGCCATAGCAGATACATTCGGATGCGTGGGTCTAGTACCTCCATCTTGGAGAGCCATTGCGTCCCCGTCTTGCGTGCATCAAACTCTTGCAAGAAAGTGCCACTCGCTAGCGAGTAGAGCGTCGTAAACTTGCATCGTCCGTGTGTCTCGGTCATCCTCCGGACACCATTCACGAGATCTTGCACCCCCACACCCCTCTCTTTATCGAGATAGAGCGTCTCCTCCATGTGATGTGCCGTCGCATCCACGGCCGTGTTCATCTTGTTTGTCATTCGGTATAATTTGGCTCGCCGAAGACGCTTTCCTTGCTTCTGCAGCGGCTCTTCCACGCGTAGAAGCTCCATGGCCTCCTCACGCGATTTCTTGAGCAGGTCGTGGCTCCGAATCCATGTCATTTCGTCAAAATCATCGGGCACGACAAAACAGTCTTGCAGATTCGGCCGGGTATTCCCCTTCCGATATGGCGCCTTGTATATATGCAATGGCACCGTAAAGGTGTGTGTGCCTGCCAATGGAAAGGACGTGCAGAGCGCCGACTCTATGGAAAGGTCCCGTCGCTGCATAACGACCTGAATAGCATGGCCTTTCATTTTAAGATACTCCTTTCCAGAGAGACACGTCGACCGTTCGTTTTCTACTGTTGCCAATTCAATAGTTCGTGGCAAAAGAAGAATGGATTGGTCCCCATAGTAAGGCGTATCCCTTTGGTGTGACTTTTTTCTATTTTCAAACCGAACCGACTCGGATCGGTCAAACGAAAAGATTTGTTCTTGGCACATGTACGCCCCTTTTCTATAGGAAAGCCAGAAGACAGTCGTCTCTGACGCCTTAATGGAGTATACCATGACCACCAAAAGACCCCCCGTCACGGCGAGCGTAAGCTTTATTGTAGGATCGTCCATGGCGCGTCTATGAGGACACGACAACATGACGATTGGGTTCTGAGGTGCAAACCTAGGCTGATTCTTTTGGCCTCCTTGCCGCCAGTCAAACGCTACCACTTCTGTCATGTCCAGAAGAAACAAACTTGTTCTTGTGAGCACAAGCAAATGTTTCGGATGCAGTGGCGACCTTTGCACATCCATAATCATATCCAGCCCATTATTTTGCACTGCATTTATCACGCAAAAAGGCATGTCTGGCTTGTCGAGATGCATCATACTCAGTGTCATGGCCGTCACCAGAAGCATGATGGGCACTGGCTCTGCTGCATCGGTCTGCAGCCACTCGACTCTGTTCATATGCTCGCGTCCCACTGTTGCCAAAAGGCTGGGCGTCGTTGGCATCCCATCAAACAAACTGCCCTGTAGGTACAATGATGGCTCTTCCATAAGGTCGCCCTTTATTTTGTATTGCGAGCCATGGCGGATGTTCCAAATGGACCAGCGGCCGCCCTCGTCAACAATGGCAGCTCTGGGGTCCTCTGCATCTGCCCCTGACACAAACGAAAAGTCACAGTGCGCCCTTCCGCCCGTTTGGCTTCTTTTTATGCGTGCCAGCGGCTGCAAGGAAATGTGCAGCGGTCCGTGGGGAATATGTGGACAGCTGTGCTTGTCCTCCACCTTGTGATACTCCACCTTGGGCTGGAACACAATGGTCTCGCTAGCTGTCTGTGTCGTCAACCACCATGGATGGTGCGGCGTGTTCATTTGGCCTGTAAACTCAATCTTGTGGATGCCCAATGACCCGTCACACCAGTAGCCCTCTGGCGCGCCTTCTATTGTAAATGTGTCTAGAAAGACAACACCGTTCTCTTCCCACGTTTTATGGTCCTTTTTGGCCTGTACAATGCGCAGGGCGTGCCCTGACTCACCTGCAGCCATGGCAAAGGCCTGGCACGCCACCTTGGCATTAAAGCGATGGTAGTCCTGGATGACTCCATGCGCCAGCACAGAAAGTCGGCCGTGTGCGTTTTCATGTGAGACATCCTTAGTGTAGTCGTCCAGCGCAAACAGGGCGGGTCCTGCCACGCCAGCAGCTGTAGCAGCATCGACTTCGTAGAGCCACTGGATGTATTCTCTTGGACGCACAGCACTGTTATGGACGTCTGTCTTGGATGGGCATGACCACTTTTGGATGCCTCCTACCTGGCGAAAGACACGTTCTATGCGTCAGAACACAGCACACGGCGCTCTTTACATACTCTTCACAACCGTTCGCTGGAAACAGAGCTGTCCCTCTTCGTCCTCTGGCGACACGTACGTCATGCGTCCTAAGTGGCCTACGGGGATGTCGCTGGCCCTTGGATCCCGCACCAGGCCGAAAACCCGCGGCTTTTCACCATGTCGCTGCTGCTGCGCCATAAACTCAACTCGTCTCGCCTCTCGCACGCCTCAACTTTTTAGTGGAGCCATGTGTACATTGTGATGTACCGCGTAAAGGGCACGTTGGGGCAGCGCGTAGGGCCACTTTCTGCAGCTATGCCCATGACGACAGGGACGACATCGCTTGCAGACCAGCTGCCGAGCGTCGAGTTTGGCTACGATGACCTGCGGGAGCGCATGGCCCGCTTCACGTCACGTTTCGACGCCTTCATCGAGCGCGGCCGCAAACAAGTGCTGGAAGAACGCAACCAGTACCGCATGAACCTCTCGGAGCTGCAGGGTACGTGTGCTGCTTCTGTGGGCGTGACTGACGGCCAGAGAACGAACGGATGCAGAAACGGGACATTGAGATTATGCAGCTCAAGTCGAATAGTATGCAGCAAACAATTGTCAAGGAAAAGCAGGAGAAGCAGGAAATGGAGGCGTCCATTGCGTCTCTCGCCCACCAGCGTGACCGCCAAGAGGCTGAGCGCGACGCCCTGGCGCGGCAGGTGGCGGACACGCAGCGCGCCATTGACGCCAAGCTCTCTGCGCAGCAGGCGCGACAGCGCCAGCGCGAGGCCCAGGCCCGCTTTAACATTCCCGAACTAGACTTTTGGGTGACGAATTTATGTCTTACAATGGAAGGCGCGGGCAACGATGACCGTTTGCGGTTTATCTACACACACATTGATGACCAAGACTGGACGCGCGAGGCGTGGTTCGAGCTCGACACGGCACAGCGCGACTACACAGTGCGGCACTGTAGACCGAAACTAGAAAGAGCAAAGGTGGACGAGCTGTTGCTGCGGGTGAACGAGTCACGAGAGCTGGTGGTACTGCTTAAGGGGATGCGCGTGCTGTTTGTAGATGCTCTGAAGAAGACGCCCTAGCGCGTTCCTTAGTCAGCACGGTCTTTGGTGGCGCGTCTGTGTCGGACTAGGAGTACCTAGCGACATGAATGGCGACGACGACCGGCAGGCGGCCGCGCAAGACGCCATAGATATGCTGCATGAGATTTCCGTGATGCTTGTATGTCTACGGGAAGGGTGATCATTTGTAGTAATTTTTGCTAGGACTGCGATATTAGTCGGCGAATGGTGTCGATTTGTGTTTCTCTTGTTGAGAATGGCGTCTGTCCAGCAAAGCTCGCGGTAGGTTCCGTGCATGGGAGGGGGTGTCTAATGACAGGGCGCTATTGCCACGCTGCGTGCTGAAAGCGAGGCCTTTCGTAAGCAACAGGAATCTTGAAATCAATAATAATCAATGCTGTACTTGAACTCCAAAAGATGTTTACTAATGTCCCGTGCCCAATGCTCCCTCTTAACGATGTCTTAACGATGTCCCAGTAATTCAAAATCATCCTCTTCCTCGTCCTCGTCCTCTTCTTCTTCTTCTTCTTCTTCTTCATCCGCTTCTTCATCCTCCTCCTCCTCCTCCACCACCAATGTCCCCCCGAAATAGGGAATCTTCTGGTGCCAAGGCCCCTCAAACAGCCCAAAAATATCCTCTTCCTCCTCGCTCACTACCCCATCCGAGCTACCGTCCTCCGGTGCCGTGGCATGCACTGGCTCTATGGACGGCGAGGACAGCACCGCCGGTGACACTGAGCGGAACAGCATCCTTGGCGGCGACTTGGGCTCTACAGTACTCGGCAACAAAACAGGCGTGTGCATTGGAGATGGCAGCAGCACCTCCGGTTGTGGTACCACCAGTCGCTCCCGCTCTGGCCCCTCCTGTTCTGGTGCGTTCACCAACGATAATTTTACTGTATTATATGAAAAACACACCTCGCATCGTAGACCCCCCCAGTGGTACTTTGTCGACGTCTTGGCTTCGCAGTCGTTGCAGAGGATGATGGCCCGTGTCTCCCGGTACTCTTCGGGCATGGGCTGCTCCTCTAAATGCTTGTCAAGGCGCCGGAACATGCTCTCCATGTTCTCGACGCTCTTGTTACAGATGGGACACTTGTAGGACCGCTTGATGTACTCCGTACGGCAGTCATCGTGGATCATGTGCCCGCACTTCATCGTCACAACTTTCTTATGCGATGTGAAGATGTACTCACTGCAAATGGGACAGTCACAATCCATGGCGCCCTCACGGCACCGGTGCGACGCTTCCTGGTGGATGGCGATACATGAGCCACATTTCTACTATTAGCCATCAAAAAGCCCCCAGGACAAGACACCCCTACCTTGCAGTGAAAAAAGTCCTTGCCAAGACCCTCGCCCACGCGGCAGATACCGCAGTCGGCGCAGTGGTAGATGCTCTTATTAGGATCATCGTTCCACAGCTTGCATATATCGCAGTAGTAGCGGGCTGCATACTCGCCGCACTTTGCACACGCATCGCTCGCACGTTGCGCATGGCCACACAGCATGCACAGCATGTTTTTTGTGTCCCGTCGAGGTAGGACGTGGTCTTCTGCCTCGTCGTGGCAGAGCCGACAGGTGTACCACTGCTCGCAAGTGGCGCATTGCAGCTTCACGTTGCGGAGATAGTGCTCGCAGCCCAGAGCCATCTCTTCGTCCTCCTCTCTGGGCGCAAATGTCTTTTGCAAGTCGTCCACTGTCAGCGCAAATGTTTGCACCGAGGCGGACGGCACGATTGTCTGCGTTGCGTGCCAGAACCGGAGGGCGTCTAGAGGGCCGAGCAGAGGCGGCACGTCGCTAATTGTGGCTGCTGCAACGGCCGGACTCGACGACAGGTGTCTCAACGGCATCGTCTGCGTCTTGTTGAAGCCCTCAAGCAGTATGTCATGCACAATGCGAGCCTTCTCCGCCGCTGGAATGTCTTGTGCATGCACGGCAAGGATCCGTCGGCGCAGCACATGCATACCGTCATCATCAGGGAGCTCACGGCGACCTACGCCCGGCATACCATCAGCATCCACAACGCGCTCGCTGATCCGGTCCAGTTGGCTTTCTATGCGCCGTCTTGGCTGCATGTGGCTGGGCCTAGACGGCGCCGACGACGACAGCACCGGCTCTGGATGCGCAGAAGGCTCCTCGGCGTCTTCCAAGGGTGAGCGAAAGTCCTGGTCCATGGAACGCCGTCGAGGGATCATCTGGGGCCCTACAAGGCCAACAGCCAGTGCAAACCGCGTGAGATGGCCATCTTCCACATCAGACACGGCATCTTCATCCAAGACGGGGTTGGAAAAGTCGTCCAGAAGCGTGTCCACCAAATTGGACGACAGTCTTCTGGCTTCACGAAACACCGGATTGAAAAAGTCGGGGACAAGAGAGGCCATTTCAGGCCACAGAGAATCAAAAAAGGTGTTCTTTTTTATGTCTTTTTTTAATCTACGGAGCCAAAAATATTTAAAAAAAACCCACAGGCGCAAGAAGAAATCAACTATGTAGGATGCCAAAAAAGAAAAAGGGTGAATGGGAGTCTCGTCATTCGGATTCGGCGCATTGTAAATGTACTGTGGGGCGCTTTGTCTTTCAGTTTCACGTGCCAAATTATAGTGCCGAATCATGTCTCGGCCGCTGACCGCATATATACTCGTATGTACTTCACAACGTACTTTACGTCCACAGGGCGCTCTTAATCATCGTGAGCCTTTACAGCTTTAGTATTTTGCTATTTACAAGTCAAAATGTGATAATTTTGCATGCTTTATGACTGATTCTACTTTATCCACCTTCCACCATACTCTTCTATCTCGCGTAAGTATCCTCGCTACTTCAGGTTGGTCTACTATAGTATGTAAGACTCACTCAGTCCCCCCGTTCTTCCCATCGAACTCCTTCGCTGGTGTTATCGTCGGCAAGACTTCTTACCGCCGCCAGCGAAAGGGGCCCCTTACGCTAGAATTCTATCAATCGTTTTTTTAGAAAGGCAAACAAGTATTGTTAGAATCTGGGCTATCGAACGAAAAAGTGGTGACCTCGTCAGACTTCCCGTGGAGCCTCTCGCGGAAAGCCTCTAGTTGCCGTATCAAAGTGGTCATCCAATGGTGAACGATGGCGTTGTCCAATGCGACACCCGAATGCGTTGATTGCATGAGCCTACAGAGCAGAGTCGGAAATGGCGTTAACCAGTAACGTGGCGTGGGCCATGCTTCCACCGGTGGTCCATCCGTTCAGGTGACCTTGGATGTTCGATGTGTATCTCCAGATCAGAAAATTGGCGGATCTCAGCCTGCTTCTGTTGTTGCATCTGCAGTATGGTGTGTTCCATGGCCATGTTTGGGAAAGAGAAAAGGGCTGTAAACAAGTTCTAATGTAAGTGGCCACTGCCAACGTATATGCAAAAAAGCTGGCATCAACCTTTCAACAATCTGCCTAGTATGACTCGGGCCGTCACGATAATAAAGTGGCAGATGCCTCCCATACCCATATCTCCCTCCTTCATTCAGTGGAGCTGACAGCTTGCTCTATTTCTGACATGCTCCATTAGGCAAAGTGTATCTATGAGAACGTTTTGCATCAGCTGAGCTCTTACCAACTCTACTTTTCCCAATCATCTTCATACTACAGAGCAATGGCTTCTCACCTTCACATGTTACAGTGACATCTCACCACAGTTTCATTGCCACTCTCTCTTGCATTTAAGATACTACAAATACAGCCCAAGAAAAAAAACATTCAAAAATTCCTCAAAAAAGTCCAAAAAGTAGACTATTTCTTCTTTGTCGTCGTGGCTTTTCGAGCTCGGGGCTTCGGCTCTTCTCCATCCCCCTTTTTCTTGGTTGCCCGCTTTGGCTTCGCCTTGGGCTTCGTAATGTACTTGTCCTTGAGGAGATCTTCGCTATCAGCAGACTCCGTAGGCTCTGCTACATCAGCATCATCTTCTTCCTCCTCCATGGCTTCCTCAAGATCAGGCGCATCTCGAGCCAGCTTGCGCTCCATCGTCACATTCGAAGCCTTCATAAACGGAATAGGATGTGACATCCCATTATACCTAGAAAGTTAGCACCCTTCTCCCCAAAAATAAAAAGGGAAGAAAAAGAGATACATACGCTCTTGTGAAAGCAGCCTTCGTCTGAGTGTCCACCTGCACAGTCCCCTCTGCCATCGTAAGTAGACACATCTCACGAATACCTTCCAAATCGTCCCGCGTCAAATAATAGTTGTCCATCTGCTCAATAATGCCATCAATTCCTTCCCGACCCTCCACCTCTAGCTTCTTAATCAAATGATACCACAGCACGGGCATATAGTCTTGTCGAACATCGTTGTGGTCACCAGATGCTCTTAGTCGCATATGCGAATGTATCTCCCTTAAAATTCGCCCTAATTTGCCACTCTTACTGTTATTGCCAAGCCACGATGTGAACCCAGAGCTTGTCAGCTGACCCGCCATAAAACTCGCTGGCCGAACCGTGCTGAAGACAGCATGTGTAGGCATCAAGCTCCACTGCTGCTGCGGCCCGTGGATCATTCGGTCAACCAAATCACCATCGCTGATACTCTCTGCCGCCTTGTCTACAAGCTCCAGGTGCCGCAGGTTCTGCTCACGCTTGGAACCACTCGTGGCATTGATCTCGGCTGGCCGACAGTGCAGATAGTTTTCCTGAATCATCAAGTAGCTAAACTCGTGGTCGTTGAAATATAGCTCAATCTTGTCATTCAACGTTGCCTTGCTCGTTGGTGCAAACATGCCCCCTCCGAGGATCTTTTGGCAGATATCCCACGGCTTTAACACCACGTGCTTCTCCCAGGCCTTGGTCATGGCCTTGCCTTCCTCATATGACATCCCCTCATGGTCAAGCTTGGCAGTAGACAACATGTTGATAATCTGCCGGATGTCCTTGCCCGTCCCCTCAATCAGGGCATCCACTGCCATCGGAGGCAGCTTGATGCCTTCACGGTGGCAAATGGTCATGATGCGGGATCGGATCTGGTCTGCCGTGGGCCGGTTAAAGCGCATATCAAACGCCACATGGTCAAATGGCTTCATTTTGGGCAGCCGACGCTCGTTGCAGATCAAAATCAACGGCACCTCTGTCTTGCGGCAAAACTTTGCCAACGCACCAATGCCGCCACGGTCACCAGCTGACATTCCATCCACCTCGTCCATAATCAGCACCATGTCTTTCTTTTTATCATCCACAGCCTTGCCATGGCCAGAAAAGAATCCAAGCAGAGATGTATTGTTCATTGTGTCCCCCAGGCCCTCCTCCACCAGCTTTTTGCTCCGTGTATCGCTGGCATTGCGCTCAATAATATCAAACCCCGCCAGCTTGGACGCCAGATGGGCTGCTGTTGTCTTCCCAATACCAGGCGGCCCCGAGATGATAATGGCACGCGAGCTGCTCAGGGCATCACCGACACGTGCCTTGAAATCCAGCCGTTTGTTCGCAGACCAGCTTGTCAGCCAGGAGGTGATACGCTCCACATGTACCTTGTTTCCACAGATATGGTTCAGCTGCGTCGGTGCATACTTTGTCGTCCACAGCTGCTGTGTACTGGCAGAATACACTGGCGCCTGGATCGCTGGAAGACTCGTAGCCACTGCTGCTTCCTTTCCCTTTTTCGATATTGTCTGTGCCGTCTTGGCTGCCTTTTTAGCCTCCTTTTCAGCTGCACGACGGGCCTTGGCTTCTTCAAGTCGTCGCTCCTCCTCTTCGCGGTCCATGGCCTCGGCCTCTTGCCGTGCCTTTTCCATCTCCTTTTGCTGCTTTTCCCGTGCCTTTTCAGCCTCTTTACTGTCGCCCCCACCTGTTGGCAGCCTTCGAACCATCTCAAACAGCCCATTCTCGTCAATGGTGCGTGTCCCCAGCTGTGCAATCTTGGCCAGTTTGCTGGGCCCGGCATCGTCGCCAAGCACGATCCAGCCCGTATTCTTGCTCGGCTGCGTCATGACTTTCCCTCCGTACCGTTTGACCAGTGCCTGCGCCTCTTCACGTCCAATAGTCTTTAAAAGGCCGGTAAAAACGAACGTTTGGCCTGCCAAACAGTTAGGTTCGCCCTCGGGAATCTCTGTCGCCCCTGCATTTGGCGCGGGCCCTGAATTGCCACCTCCAGCAACCATTTTCTTATAGTCAAACTTGGCACCAGTGCCCTTTGGTGGCGGTTTTGGGGGCTCAATCAGCGGAATCGAGTCCAAAATGGACTGCACCGATGCATTCTCTGTCGATGGCTTTACGTTCTCCCCCTTAGCCTTTTTTTCGGCTGGGTTTCCCTTCTTGGGAGTGACTTTGGCCACGGCTTTGGGCTTGGTGTCGCCTTTGGCAGCTGCTGCTGTTTTTTTCCTTGGATTTTCAATGGGCTCGTCTATTTCCATCTCTTGCAGTGGCTCTGGCGACTTTCTCTTTCTCGTTGGCTTCGCCACGGGCTTTGCAACCGGCTTGGCCACCGTTTTCGCCACTGCTTTTGGCGTTTCTTGTTCTTCTTTATTGCGAATTTCAATTGGCTTTGACGCCCCAAAATATTCGCTCGCCGACGTCTTTGTCCTCTTCGTTCCGCCTACATTCTTGTCCACCTTAGCCATCTTGACTGGCTTCTTCTCTCTGTCATTGTCAGCACTTTTCACCCACAAAAAAAGTCTCAATATACGCACTCTTCATCGTCACTTTCATCCACAATTTTCCTTGTTTTTCCTCTCCCCTTAGCCGCATCTGCCGCCGGCTTCTCTGCCGCTTTCGCCCCCTTGGGTGCAAAAAACGATCGGATGTCCATCACGGCTTGCTCAAAGCTACATCTAGCAACCTCTCCAGGACCAACGCGTTCCACCAAATAGGTACACGGGTACCTTTACAGTCGCGTTGGCCCAGTCAAGCGGTACCATGCGATGTACCTTTTAGCCTTGCGAGTCAGGCCGCCACGGCATTTTCAGCACCCATAGGCCAAGCCAAGCCGAACACCGCAAAATGAATGTCTTGACAGGCCTGCGCCAGGCGATGCAGCGTCTAGGGCTTGGGGACTCCGTTCCAGCGGCCACACGCGCGTTCTCCAGCACGCCAGCGGTGCAGGGCAACTGGCTGGAGCCGAGTATAGACCGTCGCAAACGGATGATGAAGGGCCGGCCGCGAGTGGCCACGGGCGGCTCTGTCAAGGGCACGACGGTGGTCTGGGGCGACTACGGACTGCGTATGGACGACCACCACCGAAGGATCTCGGCAAAGCAGCTGAAAGTCGCCGAGGATACCATCAAAACACGGCTCAGAGGGCAGCGATATCGTCTGTATAAGCGAGTGAACTGCAATATCGGTGTCTATGTTAGCGGTAACGAGGTACGTTCCATCTTTTTCTTTTTTGTCTTCTTTTCTCTTTGTTTTTGATGGGAGGGAGACTGACTGGGGGTTGAAAGATTCGTATGGGTAAGGGCAAGGGTTCATTCGACCATTGGGCTGCGCGAGTGGCTGTGAATCGGGTCATCTTTGAACTACGCGGAGCTATCCACGAACAGGTAGCCCGTGATGCATTTCGTCTAGCCGGGAATAAACTCCCAGGCCACTACCAGTTTGTGAAAAAGGGAGAGCCTGCCATCGTAGGCATCACAAAATTGGAAAAGGGTGTCACTCTCGACAGTCTGAAACGCCCATGGAAAGACACCGAAAAGGTAGCAAATGTAGAGACCAAAAGTATATAAAAGAATGGATATAAAATACCAAAAAGCCAACACATTCATCATTCATCCCCCAAAAAAAACAAAGCCTTCCAAGAAAAAAGAGTAAAAAAGGATATACAATATAAACCAAAAGAATATACAAAAGGAATGGCAGATCCAAGAAACCAACAACCAGAAAAAATAAACAAAAAGCAAACACGAAAGAGAAACTACGCAGTGGGCTCCGTGGTGACATCGAGTTGTGGCGATGCCACTGCAGCTGGCTTTTCATTTTCCCCCGCCTCATCATAATCTTCATCCACATCCATCGTCCGTGCTGCCCTCTCCGTATCAACTTTAGGCGACACTGGCGTTTGTGACTGCGAATGCTCGCCACCATCTCGCAGCTTCTCCACAGAATGTGGGGCACTGTTCGATACACTCGTCGGCTCACTAAAAACCGCCCCTCTTCCCGGAACAGGACTCTGCCGTCGGCCCTGCAGCGCCGGAGCATGAGACGTGTAATGCGTCGACTCTGCCGACCGAGAGCCATTTTGGTAGGGTTCCGAAGACGCATCCGAAGGTCTCCGGTGCCGCATATCGTCCATCCGCGACCGGTTCTCCTCCGACGCCGGCTTCTTTGAAGCTACTGTTTCCTCTTCCCACTCCCGCATCCGTTTCACGCTGTGCCGATCACCATCGCGGTTTTGCATCGCTTCGGTAGCAGATGGCGGTGGCTGCGGCATGGGACCAGAGTCCACCGCGCCAGGCATCGAAGCAGAGCTACGGTCCCCTTCAGCGTGAGGAGGATACGAGGGGTAAGCCGACTTGGGAGAGGGCATCCGGTTCTCTCCACGGGGCGGTGGGCTTTGCCGGTACATTGTCGGACTCTGCATCTTCTGTCCATATTCCGAAGGCGGCAAAAACTTACTGCTCTGCGCATGCTGGTAAGGGGAAGCAGGGCGGTTCTGTGGCGGTAAAGGTCTATAGCCGTGCTGGGGCGGAGGCGAATGAATAGATTGACCACCAGGGCCCATAGGGCCACGGGAGTGAGGAGACGGGACAAGAGGACGTCCTAAAGGAGGCCCTGGGAAAGGAGGCCCGGATGGAGGCGGTCCACTTGGCGGTCTACTTTGATGGATGCTTGGAGGGCGTCGTCCGTAGCTTGGCAGAGGCTCATTAGAATGCTGACTCATCTGCATGCTGGGAAGCGCTCCATTGGGCCCGCTTGGAAGATTATGAGGGACATTCACATTGCTCAGCGAAGGACGGCGTCCATGGTCATGGTAGCCCCTTGATGGGCTTCCATGACGCCCAGGAGGAGGGCCACCAGGACCGCCAGGACCGCCAGGAGGACCAGGAGGACCAGGAGGACCGCCATTGCGGTATGGCTCTCTCTGATCATATGGATTCGACGACTGTGGCGGAGGATTCATCTCATTAATGCGTCCCCAGTTGCTAGGCCCCGGAGGACCTGGTGGCGGTGGTGGCCCAGGCGTCACGGGTGCATTGGGCTGACTTAAATGCAGAGTCGCTCCTATATATTGGGGAGGTCCTGTCGGGCCCACTGTTGTCTGATATGCCTGTGGATGAATGTCTGTGGGCGCTGGTGCATTGCCTCCATTGGCTGTTGCACCGCTCTTTAGGAGCTGCAAGCGTTCCCTGATATGCGGGTTGTGTGGGTCTAGTTCACTGGCCCGTTGGTAGGCATCCAAAGCATCCGATACTTGGTTGTTGCACGATTCGTAGAGCGTTCCCAAGTCATACCAGACCTCGGAAATCTCTGGGTTGAGCTTGATCGCCCGCGAATATGCGTCCAACGCATCTCTGTACTGGTTGATTTGGTAATAAAGCACACCGATTGAGCACCAGAACGTTGGGTTTCTTCCATCTCTATAGACGGCTTGCTGGTACGCTTCATACGCTTTGCTATAGTCTCCCAGTGCCATGAAGCAGCGTCCTAGTAAATACCAGCTCTGGGCATCGAGCTGGTCTGTTGCCACAGACTTTTCCAGGTAGTTAATTGCCTGTTCTTGGTCTTTTTCAGAAGTTGACTGGTTATGATAGACCCAGCCAAGTTGCTGAAGAACCTTGGCATGGTTGGGATTTCTGTCGAGCACCTGGAAGTAGGCAGTCTTGGCGTTTTCAATCTGTCACAGTTAGCCTTTCTTCTCCCTCTTCTTTCTATGTGCACGTACGTCTTTTTGCTGCTCATAGACATGGCCAATTTGAAACCAAATATCCTCCTGTGTAAGGGGTGGTGGTGGCACAGATACAACCTCGTGGAAGCACTGTTCGTTAGCAACGGCATCGCGGGACGTGAGTAGAACAGACCTTTAAGCTCTTTTCGAATCGCTGCTGCTGCTTGTATATTATGCCCAGCCGAAAGTAGATTTCGTTCTTCTTTTCAAAGTTCGGATCAAACGACAACACCTCGGCAAATGCACCCACAGCGTGTTCATGGGACCCGTATCGGTCGTAGAGAATACCTATACCGTACCAAATCTTTGGGTTTCTCCGATTCTGTACGTCCATTAATGCATTTTGGTAAGCGGAATACGCCTGTTCGACATCGTCCGCCATGAGATAGCAGTGGCCTAACTGGCCCCATGCTTCTGAATTTTGTGGCTCGGCTGCCAAAACCGCCAGCCAACGCTCGATCGAATGCACGTATTCGTCGCGCTGCGGCAGAGAGGGGCTCGACACGGGATGAGCACTACGCGTAGGCGGCCTTGTGCTCGACAAAATGTCGCCGAGATTCGCTTCTTATCAGCATAAAGAGACCCAAAAAGACGCCCAACAAACCTAAATGTTCCCACACTTCGTTATTCAAGTCGTGCAGTTGGCGCAGCCGAGGGTGGGAGTCAATCACAGACTGCGGAAGCCCCTGTGGCCGCAGCGGGCCCGTTTGTCCTGGCGGCCCAGGTTGTTCACGATGAATATGCATCGCCATCGATGGAGACTGTCGATGCGACATATTTTCTTGCAATGTCCGAGACTGCTGATCGAATCAAAAATCCCCCAAGACTCGTCTGCTGCAGAACAAACTCGTCGTCTTGACACGTCAAGTTCTACTCCGTGCTTTTCCTATTGGACCCTTTTTTAATTTAACGTGTGCACGCGCGAATAAAAGAAATCGTTCCCCTTATTGTCGCAAACGCTCAATGCCCTTTTGTTGTCCCTTTTTTAAAGGAAGAATAAAAAAGGCCAGATAAAAAAAAAGTCAAAAGAAAAAAAGACGCAAAAGAAAGAGGGCATCGCCGGACTTATTTGCAGGGCTTCTGGGCTCGTTAGCGCGTGTCAAACTTACCTTACCCATGAGATCCCACTCAATAACGGAAGGTACAGCTATCGTACCCCTTACCGCTTCTGCAGAGAGCAGAATGTGGATTTATTACTCCACCCGTGTTTTCTTGTGAAATTTTATTTTTATATTTTCTATGTTTTCATTTTCACATTTTCACCTTTTTACACATCACTGCTGCGGACCTTTCTCCACCATAAGAGGAGAGCACTGTCCTACCGTGAGAGTTCAGATTGCGTAACACTTGGCACGGATAATAACATTCGGCCATGAAAGGGGCTCCCGTGGTTAGGCTGTGAGACTACATGTGCAGTGAGGAAGAAGGAAAAAGAAAATAAAAAAGAAAGTACATATGTAAAAACAAAACAAAACAAATGCATACGCATGCGCCATGTACTTGCGTATGTACTACTACCCCGTTGCATTGAGATGGCGATCTGATGGATGTGTGGCGTCTTGTGTGACGAGTCTCGATACATTCTGCCAATGGCAGCTATGACGTGTAGGTACTTTGTGCAAAAGGCCAAGTGCATCATACTGCACAAGCATACCATCACACTGTCCAAAAGGCTAAACACCAGTTAAGCGTCTTATGTAAGCATTTCTTAGCACGACTGCGTGTACCCTGGATGTATATCTCACATGGTGGCTCGGAACTTGTAAGGTGCTAACGCGAACAGGCTGAGCAAAGTCTACCCGCTCTGACCTACATTTTAAGTATGAACTGGGATTTCACCCCTTGCGAGCTTGTATTTTTTGATAATAATAAGAATGATGTACTACATAGTTATGTATTACTGTTGGAAACGGTGCCTGCTGTACTTTTTGTGTCTTCGGTTGCACGCTTTCCATCCCTAATGTGCTTCTCATTGGGTCGTTATCTGCATGCATCCTTGGCAATCCTTCGATAGGGCTCATGAAGGAAATCCGGTTGACGCAAATGTCCGACCCTTTCCGCAAAGATGCCTGCATTCTTCTGGTTGCGACGTTCGCCCCCTACGACTTTCAAGGAGCAGGCTCATCATGACGTCAGCTGATCTCCCCTTAAGCAAAATGCCGTGCTCACTAAAATTCAGTGTGTCAGTAACTGAAACCCCCCTAGCCCAAGCGATTCTCCAGACCTACAAAGCTCACGTCTCTCTCCCTTCTAGAAAGCTAATGTAAGCCGCCCAGGCCGACTTTTTTCCGAACGTTGCGATAAAGTGGGGCTCTCAGTTTCGACTCTCGAGTATGGATTGAGTCCACAAATCCCATTCATCGAGGCTTTTTTTTTCTCGCCACCTTGAAGTCCTCATGAGAACAACGGGTGTAGCACATGATTTTTTTCTCGTACATAAACTAACTCTTTTCCCATGGGCAAGATAAAAAATAATGCCTGAACCATTGGGTGCATGGATAAGGATGTCTTTGGATAACAGCAAAGTGTCCATCCGATATCGATGCGATCCACTTTAAATTTTTCAAGCCGTCTTTCCAATCGGGATGTCGAAATTATTAATAGCCTTCTTTGCTCAGGTTTACCTTTTGGCTTCCTGGAACATTTCCACCACTTGCTATGGCGACAATGTCTCAAAAAAGTAAGCTGTCCTCTACGCCATCGACGACGACCGCGACAACGACGCCAATACACTATCCCTTTTGGTTTGGTGGAAGTGCCAGCAGCTTGGCAGCATGTGTGACCCATCCCATGGATCTCGGTACGTTGTGAGCACTAAGTGGAAACAGAGAACGAGACTTACGCGTGTATAGTAAAGGTCCGTCTGCAAATGCGGCATGGGGATATGCCTCACAACATGTCCAGGACACTCGTGCACATTGTCCGTCACGAAGGTTTTCGCGGGCTTTATAGCGGACTAACGGCCTCTCTTCTTCGCCAATTGACGTATTCCACGACAAGGTTCGGTCTTTACGAGGCCCTCAAGTCCAAGTTGCAGGACCATTCGGCCCAGAAGCTGGATGCCCATGGGAAGAAAAAGAAGCCGTCGTTTGTGGCACTGGTAGGCGCTGCTTCGCTTGCCGGCATGGTAGGTGGCTTCGCCGGAAATGCAGCTGATGTGCTCAATGTGCGCATGCAGCATGACTCGGCCCTGCCCATGGACCAACGCCGTGGCTATAAGCATGCCCTCGACGGCCTCGCTCGTCTGGCACGTGAAGAAGGCATTGCCAAGGGCTGGTTCCGCGGGGTGTGGCCCAACAGTATGCGGGCAGCAGCTATGACGGCGTCGCAATTGGCTTCGTATGACTTTGTCAAGGGCATTTTATTGGCCACAACGCCCATGACGGATTCACTGGCTGCCCATCTAATTTCTTCCTTTTTGGCAGGCGTGGCCGCGGCCACCGTCACAAGCCCCATTGATGTGGTCAAGACGCGCGTCATGTCTTCCCACGGTGCTCGTATCACAACCGTTCTAGGCGATATGTATGCAAAGGATGGTCTGCGGTGGATGTTCAAGGGCTGGGTGCCTAGTTTTATTCGTCTCGGCCCGTACGTTTTTCTTTTTCTTTTTCTTCTTCTTCTTCTTCCTTCCTTCCTTTTCTGCTTGTCTTTTTTTCGTTCTAATATTGACTGACTATAGGCATACCATCTGTACCTTCCTCTTTTTGGAGATGCACCGAAAGCTATACCGTCAACTAAAAGGTATCCCCGACTCAAAATAGCCACTTTTTCGTACTTTGATCTTTTTGGGGGATTTTTGAATGTTTTGATGTTCAGATGTTCAGATTTTTAGATGCATGCATAATGGGCGTTATGATTTTTTTCTTTCTTTTTATAAAGAATATTCTCTTAGTCTTCAACCCACGGAAAACCATTTGTGTACAAGATATTTTGCATTTTTTTGGTTTTTATTTTCACCGCAGATGGAAATTAAATGGCCCCTTCTATTTCCCCCCCACTCTCACCATCCCGTTTGGCCCGGATCGCCAAAGGGCGTTGTGTTGCCTCCATAGGGCGTCGTGCCACCAGCAGCTCCCCATGAGCCACCGCCACCACCACCATCACCAGTCTCGTTGCCTCCATATTGCGTAGAATAGCCTGGGTCTTGCCACGCAGAGGGATTCGCAGTGTGCATGCCTCCAAAGTCAGGCGACCGAGGCACGTAGTCGTCTGCCATCTCGTCGCCGTCGCCTTTGTCGTTGAGCTCTTTAATAAGCCCAGCCAGCTTCTGCTGCAGTGTTTTGAGCCCTGTTATCACAATCTCGTCGGGATCCATCTGTCCAATGGTCTCCACATCAAAGTAGAACCGGTTCGGCACGGCATCATAGTCGAATGGCTCGCCCTCTTCTGGAGGGTCTTCCTGCGCTGCGTTCTGCGACGGTGGCCTGTTTTGGTCTTGTTTAGCGTGCTCCTCCGCTTGACGGCGAGTATACGTACCATTCGGCGACCGGGTCTGTCTCGTACCACAGATCCAAATGGCGGAGTTTGTTGTGTGGGTCGTATTCAAAACCAACGGCTGCCGTGGGACACCATTTGGCGTGTTCCTTGGAAATGCCCTTTTTGGCAATGCACTTGAGCTTCAGCTCCTGGCCCTTGCGCAGCTTGGCAATAAGGACGCCGTAGCCGTCTGCATCCCGGATCACCGGCGTGCCCAGCGTCTGGTTCGAGCCCGCCGAGCTAATCACCAAGTCCCGTGAGTAAATCTTCATAATCTCGTCGCTCGTGCACTTTGCGTGCAGTTCCAGCGACACCGAGCACGCCTCGCAGTACTGCTCGCAGTCGCAGTCCCGCGTGTAGATCAGCTGCTCTGCGTTCTTCGAAATCAGTGGAATCAGCCCAAGTCGATGCGCTATAAATTCGTCCGCCAGGACGCTCGAGTTGGCCTCGATCTCCACAGTGTCAATGGCAATCGTCGGCACCTCGCCAATCATTACCCGCCGCACGGCGTTAGCCATCGACAAATCGACGTTGGACAACTCGAATTTGACTCGCTCTGCATCTGCCTGCGAGACTTTGACGACGACGCCGTCATCCCTTCGGTCGCCGTCGTACATTGCCTGGTAGTCCATCATCCTATTCGCCCTGTCGCCTGCGTTTGCGCTCGCTGTGCGTGGAAGATGGACCCGCTGGACTGATGGTGAATCCAACCCGTCTGCCACCCGCAAGCGCGTCCCGTCGACTTGCGCCTGGCGCTGATTAGTCATGCTGACTTTCGGGCGGTGTGCGCTGGCAGTACTTGTCACGCGGTGCTGATTAGGTCATCCTTCTATTCATGTATCGGGTTATGCACCGAGCGGTGCTCAGTATTTTGGCATTGGGTTATGTATTTATTTCACACGCTCCGTCTCACTCCTCTGCAGTCACATATTATGATGGGGAGGTTGTGGCTCGGTCCTGATAGATTTATGATGGGAGTAGCATGTAGCATTGGTTACTGATAATCCTCATAAAAATGGTCCTTGACACCCGGTGTCCTGTCTAGCAGCGGCATGGCCATTGCGCCGAGTCTCGTGTACTATTTTCCCTATTCTTAGGATGCACTCTCTTAAAGCGACAGTGCAAGTCTGTTCTATCCGTTCTATAAGTATGTAGATGCATTGTTTGTACCGCTCTGCGATACTTATTACAGGGAAAGAACATTTTTATTTGTGGAGACCTATCGGCGATTGTAGCAAAAAGAAGAGAAAATTTTAAAAAAACCAAGTGCATTCCGACTTCCACCTTTTTACCTTTAAAAAATGATGCTGCGTCCATTTGCCTCTGCTGGCCGTGCTGCCGCCGCTCGTATTGCCCGTGCACCAGTCGCTGTGCCCGCGGCCCGAAAATGGTACAGCAGCGAGCCCGAGACAAAAGAGGCCCCCGCCACAGAGCCTGCTAAGGAAGAGCCCCCAGAACCATTGAGTGCTGCCGACGCCGCATCATTACGTAAAGATCTCGAGACAAAGTCCAAAGAAGCCATTGATTGGAAGGTGCGTTTGGATTCTATTCCAGAGATGAAAGGGAAAGAACTAAAACCGGCGTGTAGGACAAGTACCTCCGTTCCGTGGCAGACTTCCGGAATCTGCAGGAGCGCACGAAACGTGACATGAAATCAGCAAAGGACTTTGCTATTTCCTCATTTGCCAAGGACTTGGTGGACAGTGTGGATAACCTCGACCGGGCCCTGACTATGGTCCCCGAAAAGACGGCCGAGACGGTCGAGGCTGCCGTCAAGGACCTCTCGAGCTTGGTGGAGGGCATCAAAATGACAGAGTCGATTCTCTTGTCAACACTCAAGAAACACGGCCTCGAACGGTTTGATCCTATGGGAGAAAAGTTTAACCCAAACGAGCAGGAGGCCACTTTTATGACGCCCATGCCGGATAAGGAAAACAACACGGTCTTCCACATTCAACAAAAGGGATTCCGTCTTAACGGCCGTGTGTTGCGTGCCGCCAAGGTCGGCGTCGTCAAGAACTCATAATTGTTTTTTAAAGTCAGGTCTCCGGTCTTTTTTTGTGTGTGCGGCGTACGGGCGTTCTCTTCTTTTTTGGTGTGTATCTAGATCATTGGGAGAGGACTCTTTAAAAAAACGGGAATGGTCTGGTATATATAACTCTACTCATAATAAAATAAAATAAAAAGTAAAGGCTCGGAATTTAGCTCTCTACTGCGTCTACCTGGAATCCCACCAGCTGCTCGCCCGTCGTTGTTACCATCCAGTACTGTCTCCGAGTAGCATCCACTTCGACGCAGTACACCCGCACATCCCTACCTTTGCCACATGCCCGTAGCTCGTCTAGTAATAACTTAATCTGGGCAGGTTTCCAATCATATGGATCCATGACGGTGATTTTTTGAAAGCTCGTCAGCCCAACAAGCTCCGCAAGATCATCTATCATTAGCACCATCTCTTTTCTATATAAACCTTATATATACCGTCCGTGGGTAGCCCTCCTTCATGCGGCACAGCTATTGCTTTAAACTCTTCGTCTGTATCGCTTGTATAGAACAAGCCTTCGGCCGCCTTTACAAGCCCTTCGGGGACGTTTTCATCAAGCTTCTTTGTAGAAATCGTCTCTGTTCCTGTCGTCGTCGGCGACGGCGCCCTGACGCTATTTACCTTGTTTAAAAAGTTCTCGTAATTAGACATCTTTAGCGATGTTGAAAGCAATCTTGGATTCTGGCGATGAATTGGTACAACAAGTCTGATTCTGAAGAACCGTGGAAATACTCTTCTTACTGAAGAATAGGCTGCAATCATTCCATGTCTCACGCCATTTAATGGCCGATTACATTACAGTCGATGACGAGAAGAGAAGACAAAGATACGAATGACTAACGATTTTTTTCAACAAAGACATAAGTTATTTCCTATCTGGCAGTAGAACAAAATCTTAACCCAATCGTTAAGGGGATCCAAACTCAAAAACAGATTACACTTTCGATCTTACAAGTAGCGAAGAGGACGACGATCAAAATATCTTTAAATTTTTCAATTTTTCAAAAAAAAGATTCAACTCATTTTAAAAAGAAATAAAACCAATACCTTAAAGAACCATGAACTCTCTACTACCTCGAAGCTTACTGTGGCAGTTTTCTTGAAGCGCCATGAGTCAATTGTATAAGCAATGGCACTGCAATGATGACTACCTACCTATACAGCATCTTATCGAAACTGCATCATTAGCGCACAGGGCCCTACTCGTTCTGACTAAATGTACGTTCTTCTCGCGTATTTCTTTTTCATCATCTAAGAAGTTGCTCTTAAGAATAATTTTCTCATCCTCATAAGAACTAGAAATGTGCTTGTTTTTTTGTTGTAAATTAATTGGCTAAAAGACGCCGAGAATATTTTGTACAGTTGGGAAAGATTGTATATAAATTCTTTGTATATTTAATGGCATCCTAGTAATTTTTCATTATCCATTCAAGCCATTTTTAGCCATCAAAAAAAACAGTCATGTATTATATGGATATTGCCGAGCCCTTTTCGCAGGTGACTCTTTGCACTTTTGAAGAAGCAGAGGGGCTTGTCAAAAAGGCCAATTTATCGACTCGGAAAATGGAAGACATTGATAAGCTTCATGCCGAACTTGCTACTTGTTTTAGTGAATGCTTGACCCTTGAGGAAGCCACCGAAATTCTAGGAAATGACATGATTTTTGTTTCTAATATAAAGGCTCAAGGCGTACCTCATATGGAGGTGTCTTCCATGTCTTACACTACATCAGAGAAACGCTCAGTGGTAGAAAGTATTTACAGTCTATGGAAAGTGGATGAAACCACAACGGATCTCACCTTTCGTGACAGCTTCGCATTTTCAAATTTGCTTTACCCTGAAAACAAGTACAAATGCGCAAACAGTGATGGAAATCTCAGTGATATTGTAAAACGGGCACTGTGCAGAGCAGTCAACCTGCGAAAACTCAGTATCGGCCACACGCTTCTCAATAACAAGACGCTGCAATGGCTGTTTCGCCGAAACCCTGGTCTCGAGAAATTACGCTTTATTAGAAGCCCTATTCTTGATAGATCTTCCTTGATCACGAAGCTTTTCCCCTTATGCTACGAAACAGTCCAAGCCATCCCCAAAAGTGTTAGGTATATTTTCACAGACGTTGCATCAGATCTTTTTGGATATGAGGAATTTTTGAGCCTACTAGAGAGGCCCGAACCATTGCATATTGACTTTAATGAGCTTGGCTATCCCGAAGACAAAAAAGAAATCCTTAACATCCTTTCCAACTCAAAAGCCCCGAAAGGTATCACACTTTCTGAAAATAATAGCACCATCAATGATATCCACTATCTTCTCAAAGAAAATGATGAGGAACAAAAGCCTCTTTCGCTGATGTCTCTATCTTTCAAAGGATTTTCCATTGGCACCAAGGAAATACAACTCTTTGAAAAGTGCCCAAACTTACAGCAACTCTCTCTTGAATACTGTGGCTTGTCCTTCACAGCTACGGACATCTATAAAATGGTGTCCAAAATGCCACAGTTGAATACTCTTCGTCTCGATGGAAACCACGAACTTGAAGACTGGAGCTTTAGCGCTTTATTAGAAGCCTTCAAGACATCCGGATGTCTTCCCTTCCTGAAAGTGTTATCTATTCCTCACGGCAACCACGTATCGACCGAAAACGTTTTCACCCTGATACGATCATGCCCAAATCTTTGTGAGGTAGATGTGAACAACATGGATATACACGACTACCAAGCGGCGCATATCTTTGAGGCCGTTCGTCTTCGAGACATGGTTAGAAAAAATGATGCCTTGACAGACCGTGAATACAAAAGGTTTTTCAGCTATTACGTCACATATGGTTATCCAAAGGGAAGCACTTTGGGTGTTACTGACCCCGAAACAGTCCCAGACTATGACGAAATCGATGAAGAGTTAATGAATGGTATAAATGCTCCTCTTGATCCGAATACTATTATGAACGATGGGATTGTTGTTCCTGACGATGGTTTTTGCTATGAGCCATTGTTCTATATTCATGTCAATTTTCTAAATGTTTAAATAAGTTAGAATTTATTTTTGATCCATTTCACAACTATAATCGAGAAAGAATTGATGGCATATAACGTTTATTTCCTTTTATTTGTCTAGAAATTTACTACGAGTAAGTTTGATAAGTGATTGCTAATGAACCACTGAGTGTATTGTGAAACAATATGAAACATACAAGATCTAGAGAGAAGTACAAGAGGGGCTATGTCCAGACAACGCCAGAGCATGCGATAGGCATATACAAAACACCAGCCGATCAGTACTCATATTACCTCCCTAGGTTGGTAGTAATAATGAGCGCGGCATAGGTATTAGCATAGAATATATACTTGATGGGCAAATTTTCTTCCTTGATAATGCTAGCTATTGACCACTATTATTACACATCATCTCATACAGCTAAAAAGACCATAGCCAAGAAGCTTTTCCTCCAACCTTCAATCTCAATGGGGTCTTCTGCTCCAATAATTTCTTCTTCCAAAATGATTTGTAGGTACCTCTATTCTGCCGATTTCTATGGGTGATGCCCATCAAATAGTTCCACAAAATGGCTCTCAAACTAGGTTGTTGCTGAGAGAGATATATATTTCCTCCACCGTAGTATTTGTGAGATAGCAAAGTGTCTTCCCTGTAAGGTGTCGGTAATCGTTCTTCAAAGGCCCTCCCCACGGCAATGAAGCCGGAAGAAGCACTCCCACGGCAGTTAAGCCGGAAGAAGCACTCCTCCCCACGGCAATGAAGCCGGAAGAAGCACTCCCACGGCAGTTAAGCCGGAAGAAGCACTCCTCCGCACATCAGTGAAGCCGGAAAAAGCAATCCTCCACATAGTATCGGAATTGGAAAGCTACCCTTGACAAGCTTCAAGCTCCAATCTTTCCATCTATTGACAAGGATGCAATAGAATATTGTTTGATGTTTTGAATGAAGAAAAAGAATAGAAATGCTTTTTATGAGGGAATGCTTGGTATTTATATAAACTTGGTGATAAGTCCTGTTGTCAAGGGCATTGTGTTTGTTTCCAACGCAACCCTGGGATACAATGAGTAGGCCCGGCAACGGCCAATCTTGTAGATGGTTCTAGATTATGCCAGCATATCAAACGAGTTTAGTATTAATTAACATGGTGGCTTCATAATAAAGAAAAGTAAAAAGATGATGATATGACGATAAATCTAATCAGACATGAGCATGGTGGACGACGGAACTGTTGACATCCGCTCCGCTGTCAGTTTCAGTGACACCCTCAATAGTTCATAGGCCACCTCGGTATCCTCCTTTTGTAATCGCTGCCACGCATCGGGCGTCAAAACCCATGCCACACACGCAATCTCTACATACGCTGTGGCCGTACGTGGTGTCTCTGAGAAAAAGGGCAGCTCTCCACATGTTGTGCCGGCTGTAATGGTTTCGTGATAGTTTTGCCCATGCCGCACATCATACTCGGCTCGAACAATGCCCTTTTCCAGCAGGTAGAAGCCTTTTGCTGGATCTCCTGGCCGGAAGAGGACATAGCCCTCGGGATACTCTCGGCGCTCAAAATAATCAGTCGCTCGGAACCAAAAGTCCTTTTTCTTATCACTCAGGTCCGAAAACACAAGCATAATTAGACGAAGCGGTTCTTTAAAATGAAGCCATTCCACCAGCCTTCGCTCCTCCATATCCACAATCGACTTTTGCGCCGCCGCTTGCAGATATGTGCGCCGTGGCGAGCTTGACAACATATCCACTGATGTCGTCTCGCGTAGGGGATGTGGATGCAAATACCTCGGCTGTATCATCCTTGTCCCCTCTTCGGGGCTCGGCAATGGCAGTGATTCGGTGCTCCCAAGAGCCGCTTGACTTGAATAAAATGTCTTGAGGAGTTCATTTTCACAAAGCTCAATGGCCGTGTTGATATCGGCAAGGAATGTCACATGGACGCCATCTTCGCCTAGTCCCATTTCCCGTAGATTTCGACACAGAGAGCCATCGACATCCACGCCACTTAAAAGTAAATGGATATCCTTGCGGTTCAGCAGACGACTAATCGTATTGAAGGCTTCTCCAGCAGAATAGTCAAGACTTGTCACATGCTGCAGATCAAGAATCATAAATCGGATGGGGCTACGGGTAAAAGCATCATCGGCAATCAACTCGCGAATCTTTTGCTCAACACTGACAATGGTGCCAAAAAAGAGGAATCCTGCCACCTTCATAATATAGATTTGCCGACCTACCTGTCGGAGGTAATGATGCTGTGAATGATTGCGGCGCACCGTGGAGTTGACCATGTCTCCACCATACGTTGCCCGCACGGCAGAAATCTGGGACGTTTGGAAGATGAGCGACACAAAGGCCAAGAGAACGCCAATGAAGATACCAACGACAAAGTCATAGATGCCCATGACAAGCACAATGACAATTACTGTCACGTATTCCAAAAATTTGAGCTTCTTGCGTGGTTGCCAGACGGCTTCGACGAGCAGCTCAAAGCCAAGGTCAAAAATAAGACAGCCCACCATCATGATAGGTATGAATCCAATCAGTTTTGGCCCAACCAACATGACACCAAAAGTAGCCAATGCGAGGAGGTAGCCTGCAAGCCGACTGTCACCGCCGGAGCGCATAAAAAAGAGCGTATTGGCATACACGAGGTAGTTTTGAATGCTTCCAGCACACCCTGAAAAGAAGTTGGAGTAGCCATGCAGTTTGAGTTCGTGATTTAAATCTGCATGGTCTTCTCCGGTATTCAGAGCGAGGGCTGGGACGTTAATAGGGACATGAAGGATACCAAAAAATGTGAGAGCCAACATGGCAGGGAAACAGCTAAGAAGAGCACCCCAATGGACTAGTTTGAATTCTAATGGTGAGCAAAAAAAATTATCAAAGAAAAGAAAAAAAAGAGCTACGTACGGTAAAGGGTGTAGAAATACCACCATGGCTCGCCAGACGGGGGCCCCTCAAAGACCCACCCACCGTTGTGGAGAGTGGTGGCTGTGGCAGACCCGGCCACCATGGAAAAAAAGTAAAAGAGAAGGGGAATGGCCATGATGAAAAGAGGCAGGAAATATCTGCTTTTAATACGTTGTTGACCATAGAATAATACTAAAGCAAGGGCCAATGGAATGGACCATAGAGGTAGTGTGTCTTTTTGAAGCATTTTGTGGAGGGTGTCCAGGTTATACTCTAGGTTCCCATCCAATCGAGCCGACACTTCGAAGCCTGTGACGATTAAAAAAAAGCCGACGCCGCCAATGCAACCAATTAAAATGTGCCGTGGAATGAAGCCTACAATATAGCCAAACTTGAAGTACCCCATGAGATAAAAGACGGCACCAGTCACCATGGAGCTCAAAGCAAAGGATGTAATGGTGGTAGCAATGACGGCGTCTGGGCGGTCGGTACCTACCATGTCTGTAATCGTCAATGCCATGCTGTGGAAAAAGGGCACCACTTCAATCTACTTGTTAGGAATTCTAACCTTTGTCGCATCTGACCTACCAATTCCGATCCGACGCCCCCACGGAAAATACTGCCGGTCGAGAAGGTGAGCTGGGAGAGGATGGTGCTGACATAAAAAATGGATATGCCGGCAGAGCCAAGGTGCCCAAAGACGGGATTGCCAAGGGGAAACAGAATCATGCCGTACGAAAGAGCATCGAGTATGTTCAGCAGGAGACCGACTGTTACAGCTGGTATACACGCCAAAGGCGCCACCACAGCATTCTCCCACAGGGTCCTGCGGTCCATTTTGCGCAAGGACAGCCTTATCCAGCCCATTTTGCTTGCATTCGTCTTGCTTGTTTGGTCTTCCATATCGTAGCTCCTTCGGTCCATTGTGCCAAAATCCGCCACAGACGAGCCTGAGCTGTCTAGGAGGGGCGTGGATTCTGTCGTTGCACTCGACCGCACACTGTTTCCATCATCCGTCGTCGAGAGG
The DNA here is from genome assembly GCA_020002325.1 of Chrysosphaeria jannelii. Classification (NCBI taxonomy): domain Eukaryota; kingdom Fungi; phylum Ascomycota; class Sordariomycetes; order Ophiostomatales; family Ophiostomataceae; genus Chrysosphaeria; species Chrysosphaeria jannelii. The sequence continues at coordinate 178,197 of JAGKRY010000010.1, read as the reverse complement.
CGTTGCACAGATGGTCCTTTTCCCTTTGTATTGGTTTCTACGTCACTCAGGCGCTGGACGGCCCACGGACTGGCAATGGGTTCTTCGAGGGGCTCTGCAGCTTTCTTTGCCGAATAGAGCCTCATCTTGGGCGGATACGAGGCCATGGCTTCTGTCTCGACGGGTTCCATGTAGGCAAGCTCCGTCCGCAGGGAGAGAGCTCTCTGGCGGGTGAGGATATTAGAGTTGCGTCGCTTTGCCTTGTCGGAAAGCTGGTAGTCGGCCAGTTCAGCCGTGTCTTCGCGGACATTCTGCGGATTCTGGCGACTATTGACAGGGGCAAGGATATCTCGCTGTGCTGAATTGATAAAGGACCGGATGGGGTCTCGGAGACTCGACGCATAGGACGACGACAGTCTGGCATCGTTTACGTGGTGAAGAGAAGGCTGGTCCTCTGATGAGATGTCCATGCCCCGTTGTGGAGGAGTCCCTAGCATTTTCGGGGTACAATGGACAAAACGTGATGAGATACGCAATGGGTGCAGAATGGAGAAAGGAAAGCACGTCTCCACCTACCTAGTACATTGTCCTGAAGCTATTTTTTTTATCTTTTTTGATAAACCAATCCAATGGTAAGCTCCCATTATCTCGGGAGCTAGTGACTTTTCAGGAATTTATACACTTTCTAGCCAGTCGCAACATGATAACGCTAGCCTTTTTTTTCTTCTTTTTTCATTCTCTTTGACTTTTTGAGCGTCTTAAAATTTTTTGATGAGACAAAAAGTAAAAAATCGCGTTGACGCGCAAGACACGATTTCGTCATCATGCACAAACACGTGATGATGTGCCCTGCACGTGATTAAAATGATGAGCGAGGGAAGGCACTCTTCGATTGGCACCTGCCTCTGGGACTTGGACTCTGGAGCAGTGTGGCGTCTGGAGTCGATGGCGCCTGCTTCAGCTCAGCTTTTGCAGATAGCCCTGTGTAATTAGCCGCTCCACATCGCCCTGGCGCACGTAAAACTGGCTGTTCTTGCTCAGCATGATGGACCCGTACTCCGTCTGTATTTCCCCGGCGTCTTTGAGCACGCGCACGTCGATGAACAAGTCGCGTGGCGGCTCCAGACTGCCGGTCAGGTCGATGTCTGTCCAGTGGCCCTTGTAGGCTGCCAGCACATCTGCATAATTCCTCACGTAATCCTCCTCCTGTGGGCTCAGGCTGCTCGACCCCGGCGCGTCCGGCATGGCATCGTCGCCGCCGCGGCTGTCGGCCTGCTGCCGCGCCAGGTCGGCCACGTCGGAGCCCTGCCACACCTGCTCCTCCAGCTTGTCGGTGCGCACGCGGTGGTACGCCAGGAGACACCGCTTGTTGCGGCGCATGGCCAGGTGGTCGATTAGCAGGGCGCAGGCCGTGCCCTGGTCGGCGGCCGGGTCAAAGGAGCCCTCAAAGGGCGCCAGCAGCTGCGCCATGTCGCGGTCCAGGTTGCGCACCTCTCGCGTCACGGCCCGCACCATGTCGGTCTGGTACGGCGGCAGGTGTACCAGGCCCTGCGTCCGCTTCGCGTGCTGTACCTTTTTGTCAGCGACTCTCCGTCTTCTGTGGCACGCACCAGCTTGTTGCCAATGTCTCCGTACATTGTTTTCGTGTTTCTTTCCACTTTAGGCGTCCGAGCCAATCCCCGTTAGGTTTTGCCATTCGTATTTTGTGCAGCCCCACTCGCCGCTTTCCATGTGTGCGTTTTATGACTTTATTTACAAAAAATTTAATGAAAAAATAGCCTCCCTACAACTTTTGCATGGCATCAACGTCGGAAGACTGCACATAGTCCTCAAACTCGGCAATCTGCTCCTGCAAGTCATCCAGAGAAACCTTGTCGTCCTCAACCACAAGCGTGATCTGCAGCTTCTTGATGCCAAAGCCAACAGCCACAAGCTTGCTGGCACCCCAGACAAGACCGTCCTTCTCAATGCTACGAACGCTCTCCTCGAGAGCCTTCATGTCGGTCTCATCATCCCACGGCTTCACACTGAGCGTAACTATGGACTTGGCAGCTGGCTTGGTCTTGCCCTCCTTCTTCTTGCGGTACTCCTCAAGACGCTGCTGCTTGAGCTTCTCGGCCTCTGCGTCTGCTTCCTCATCGTCAGAGCCAAACAGATCAACGTCATCCTCGTCCTCCTCCTCGGCAGCAGCAGGAGCCGCAGCAGCGACAGCCTCGGGGCCGTAGGAGGACGCCTCCTTGTTGGCATCACCGGGCAGCGTGGCAAACTCGCTCTCGTACGAGGCAATGTGCTTGTACCAGCGGGCGGCGTGCACGTACTTTTCAGCCGAAGGCGCCTCCTTCAGGGCCTTGTAGACAGTGACATCGGCCTGCGAAGGCGCAAAGCTGTGCTTGTTAGCAATGTTTACAGCAGAATCAAAAAGCAGCATGTCCCAGAATCGATCAGAGGTGCACAGAGTGCATTGTTGGGTCGTCATTAGGAGGTCTTGAGGCTCCTCAGCAACACGGACCAATTGTTTTTCATCATGACATCCAGGCATGCGCTTTGCAATAAATACGTACTCAACAATGTAGGACTTGGTCGTCAAGTAGCTGTCAAGGCCTGCACGAAAATGCCGTCAGTACGAGTCATTTCCATTGGCAATAAAGACAAGACAAAGAGAGGGAGAAAGATGCCAAGGGGACGGGCGGGTGGCTGCCAATTTATAGACATCCTGCCCCCCGTTCCACTTCATGGCCTGACGAACCAGCCTCCAAGGATGACAGGGAAATGAACGACGAGGGTAGGGGGGAGACAAGGTGTAATAAAAAATGGGACGGGAACATACCAGCGACGCCGGCGTCGGTGTGCAAATCAGCGAAACCCATTTTGCGATGATGTGTAAAGTAAGTCGACTTGGAGAGGAGAGAAGAGAGGAAAGAGAAATCGAGGGGAAGGGATTTTTTTAGCAGCTCCAAAATGGGTGAAGGTGGGGTGAATTTCTTTTTTTTTTTCTTTTACTTTTTTCATTTTCTATTTTTTTGTTTTCTTCTGCAGCGCTTTAAAATTGACCTGCAAAAAATTTTTATTGGCCCCTCTGCAAGACGGCAACGAGCCAATGGAAGAAAGTGGAATGTTCAATGAGAAGCGATTAAGTAAGCCTCGAGGAAAAGTGGGGCTCTGAGCGAGCAGGTCCGAGAAGCTTCGGGGTCACATGGGGGTTTCTCTATTAATTCCTGAATGTGCTCGAGGGCCATGGATGACCAAGACATGCTGTATATAAGCAAAGCCTACCGTTGCCAAAGGGGACAGCCAAAATGAGTCTCTCCCTTGCCAAAACAACCCTCGCAAGCCCAGCTCGCCACGCCCTGCTACGGAGGACAGGGTCGCTCCTTCCCAAATACTATGCACAGTGCAACAACGGACTGCGGAACGTGCTGCCACGACCACACCAGTGCCACGGGCGCCTTCCTTTGCAAGTAGTGCGCTCGTATGCGGGGGGGAGGCCCCACCCTCCAGGGGGCACGCACCGCATGGATATGAGTGGTGGTGGGGACGAAAAGCCGGCACTAGAGCAATATGGGATTGATTTGACGGCCAAAGCACGCGACGGCAAGCTCGACCCGGTGATTGGGCGCGATGCAGAGATCCAGCGGACAATCCAGGTGCTGTCGCGACGGACAAAGAACAATCCCGTCTTGATTGGCAATGCCGGCACGGGGAAAACGGCCATTCTCGAGGGCCTTGCGCTGCGGATTGTGCGTGGCGACGTGCCCGAGAGCATCAAGAACAAGCGTGTCGTCAGCCTGGACCTGGGGTCGCTGATTGCGGGCGCAAAGTTCAGAGGCGACTTTGAAGAGCGGCTGAAGAAGGTTCTCTCCGAGGTGGAGGCTGCCGAGGGCCGTGTCATTCTCTTTATTGACGAGCTGCACACGCTGCTGGGCCTCGGCAAGGCAGAGGGGTCCATTGACGCCTCGAATCTGCTGAAACCAGCGCTTTCCCGAGGCGAATTGCAGTGCTGCGGCGCCACGACTCTCGCGGAATACCGGCTGATTGAAAAGGACGTTGCCTTGGCACGGCGCTTCCAGCCGATCCTCGTCAATGAGCCGACGGTTGGGGACACGATCAGCATTCTGCGCGGCATCAAGGCCAAGTACGAGGTGCACCACGGCGTCCGCATCACCGATGGCGCCCTTGTGGCTGCTGCCACGTACTCGAACCGCTACATCACCGACCGGTTCCTGCCGGACAAGGCCATTGACCTGATGGACGAGGCCGCAAGCTCGCTGCGGCTGCAGCAGGAGAGCAAGCCCGAGGACATTATGCGCCTCGACCAGAAGATTATGACCATCCAGATTGAACTGGAGAGTCTGCGCAAGGAAACGGACATTGCCAGCCGGGAGCGGCGCGAGACGCTCGAGTCGGACCTCAAGGCCACGCAAAGGGAGTCGGAAGAGCTGACAAAACGGTGGCAAAAGGAGCGCGAGGAGATTGACAGCATCAAAAAGGCCCAGACGGACCTTGACAAGGCGCGCATGGACCTGGAGCGCGCCCAGCGGGACGGCAACTTTGCGCGTGCCTCGGAGCTGCGCTTCGGCGTCATTCCCAAGCTTGAGGAGCGCGTCGAGGCCGACAAGAGCAGCGAAAAGACCACCGACACGCTGCTGCACGACTCGGTCACGGCCGAGGACATTGCCTCGGTGGTCTCGCGCGTCACGGGCATCCCCGTGAGCAAGCTGACGTCCGGACACATCGAGAAGCTGATCCACATGGAAGACAGCCTCAAAGCATCCGTGCGCGGCCAGGACGAGGCCCTCAAGGCCGTCTCCGACGCCGTGCGGCTGCAGAGGGCCGGTCTTTCTGGCGACAACCGGCCCCTGGCCTCCTTCTTCTTCCTCGGTCCCACGGGCGTGGGCAAGACGGAGCTCTGTAAGAAGCTAGCGGGCTTCCTCTTCTCCACCGAGTCGGCTGTCGTGCGGTTTGACATGAGCGAGTTCCAGGAGAAACACACCATTTCCCGGCTCATTGGCGCCCCCTCTGGCTATGTCGGCTACGATGACGCCGGCCAGTTGACAGAGGCCGTGCGTCGCAAGCCCTACGCCGTCCTCCTCTTTGACGAGTTCGAAAAGGCCCACCGCGACATCTCGGCGCTCCTGCTGCAGGTGCTCGACGAGGGCTACCTGACCGACGCACAAGGCCACCGGGTCGACTTCCGCAACACCATGATCGTCCTGACGTCCAACCTAGGCGCAGACATCCTCATTGGCGCCAATCCCATGCACCCGTACAAGGAACAGGCCGATGGCAGCGTCGACCCCAGCGTCAAAGAGGCCGTCATGGATGTCGTGGCTTCGCAGTATGCGCCCGAGTTCCTCAACCGCATCGACGCCTTCATCCTCTTCAAGAGACTGTCTAAAGAGGCCCTGCGCGACATTGTCGACATCCGGCTCCGCGAGCTGCAGGCCCGTCTCACAGACCGCCGCATCACGCTCGACGTGTCTGCTGACGTCCGTGACTGGCTCGCCGACCGTGGCTATGACCCCAAGTTCGGTGCACGGCCTCTCAACCGCCTCATCACCACCGAAATTGCAAACAACCTTGCTGACAAGATTATCCGCGGCAGTCTCCGCATGGGCGAGACCGCCAAGGTGACCGTCTCGGACGACGACCATAGCCTCCAGGTCGAGTCTGCTCAGGAGCCCACTAGTGAATAGAATTGTACATAGTTGCTAGAATGTCTACATATCAGAACCATCAAACATGCTCAACTCAGTCCTTCAACCCGTGATAAAAAGCAAAAACCGCAAAAAGAAAAGAAAAAAAAACAATACATCAATTACTACGCATACTAGCAAATGTTGAGTAAATAGAACCACCAAAAAAGGCACTCTTTTTTTCGTGTCAGATGCCCTATTTGGCACTCAACGCCTGGGCTAGCGACCGGAGGCCCTCATCAAGGCCGTCGCCCGTCAGCGCACACGCTTTCTGAATAGTCTGCAAGAGGTTAGCTTCGCCCCGTGGCCACAAACAGCTGCTGCATACCCATTTTCTCTTCTTTGCCAGCTCGTTAATCTTGAGCATCTCGGCCATCTCGGTCGGATTGACCGCATTCTGCCCGTTAGCAAATCTAAATCTTATGCTCTCGGTACATACAGGGAGATCAGACTTGTTGCAGAAGACCAAGACATACACGTCCTTGAGGTCGTCCTCGTTCAGCATACGCGCAAGCTCTTCGCGGGCCTCGTTGATACGTTCCCGGTCATTGGCATCAACAACAAAGATGAGGCCTTGCGTGTTCTGGTAGTAATGTCTCCAGAGAGGACGGATCTTGTCCTGGCCACCCACATCCCACACCGTAAACTGGATGTTCTTGTACTCAATCGTCTCGACATTGAAGCCAATCGTGGGGATTGTCGTGACAATCTCGCCAAGCTTGAGCTTGTACAGGATCGTCGTCTTACCAGCAGCATCCAGTCCCACCATCAGAATTCGCATTTCCTTCTTACCCCAAAGGGTGTCGAGGAGTCGGCTAAAGTTCATGCCCATCTTTGCAATGTGATTTCAAAAAAACAAAAAAAAATGCAAGAAAAAAAAGGTGTCTGCTTGTCAGTGTCTTATACCCAAAAAGAACCGAAAGAGGCCACTTTGTCTTTTGTCATTATATACAAGGGCAATCGCGTCTGCCTAACGGACTCTTTTTTTAACTCTTCGCGTGCCAGGATTCCCATCTCCTGCAGCTTCCTTAACTCCTCAAAAGGCATCCCATCCATCGTGCTGTCGTCCATTTAGACAGTCTTTTTTCGGGGTGGCGTCTGCTTGCCAAAAACAAAGCATAGGACGTGCAGTTGAGGCGTGCGAGAATCCGAAAAGGTCTTGACAAAAAATATAAAAAAATTGAAAAAATATAGACTTACGTGCCAGCAGAGACGCAATGTGATATTGCGGTATCGTCAGTTGTGTTTGGGAAGAAAGCCAACCGATTTTTTTGCAATGTGGCAATTTGTTCGTTTCTGGGGTGAAAAAAGGGACGGAAAGGGCAAAGAAAAGGGGGTCACAGCAGGCTCCATCACTGACAAACAGCCTAACAAGGGCCCCAAAAAACCGCAAAAAAAAACGGCACCAAGGCTTGAAAAGCACCGCTAATTCCATAGCCTGCCCCCCTGGGCTTCTGGAATGTGGGGTCGCCTTCATGGGTAGCGTGACATGTATCTTTCCTTTCCTTTCGTGCCATGGGCGCCCTCGCGCACAAACCCAGTCCCCCATCGCACATGCGCATCTCCCCTCCACCATGTCTCCAACTATGGACTGCGAAGCCACTCCTAGCAACGCCCCCCTTTGGCAGCCAAAAGCACTCATCCTTAAGCCCGTGCAAGCCCCCACTTTATACTCTTATGTAATCGTCGGCTTCGCGTGCGGCGCCGCGTCGCGCCCCTTGTATCCCATGTACTAACAGGCCCCAATTGGCGAGCGACGAGCGTGGCCTTAAGAGAGGTACCTCTGCATGTACATATCACACACAACAACTCTGCCTTAAGTAGTCGAGTCGCCGACACGAACAGCAATGGTTCGCTTTCTCTATGGTTTGCTGGCAGCTGGAGCTGCCCTTCTCCAGACAGTAGCATGCCACAACATTGCCCTAGCCGGACACAGCCGCGAGTGCTTCCTGGAAGAGCTAAATCGTGACGACAAAATGACCGTCTCCTTCCAGGTGGGCGACCGCGAGTTTGGCGGCGCCACCAACCTCGATATTGACTTTTGGGTAGGCCCATCCTGTCGCGCAGCGTCTGGGCGGAAGCTAACGGCAGATTACAAACCCCGTGGGCCAGTACGAAACACTTCAAAAGTCCACGGCCAATGGCGACTTTTCCTTTACGGCCGCCCACAATGGCAAGTATGTCTACTGCTTTAGCAACGAGCACTGGGGTGCCTCCAACAAGGAGGTCTCCTTCAACGTCCACGGCATCGTCTACGTCTCTGAAGACGAAGCGCCCAAGGATCCTCTTGAAATTGAAACAAAAAAACTCGCCGACCTGCTCGAGCAGGTAAAGGACGAACAGGCCTACATTGTCCTCCGCGAACGCACCCACAGAAACACGGCCGAGAGCACAAACGCCCGTGTCAAATGGTGGAACATTTTCGTCCTCTTGTTCCTCATCGGCGAGTCCGTCTTTCAGGTCTGGTGGCTTCGCCGCTTCTTTGAGGTGAAACGCGTCATTTAGATTTGCATACAATACACAGCCATTCAGCCGCAAAAAAAATTATTTGTTAAGGGACAGCTCTTTTCCATACTCTTTACATACTAAAAAAACAAAAAGTGGGGACTATCCGTGGATCGAACACGGGACCTCTCGCAAGTCGTAGACTTAGGGTGGACCCTAAGCGAGAATCATACCACTAGACCAACAGTCCTCATTTTCTTGCCTATATTTTTTTCGCTTTTTGCCTATAAATTTTAGGGGTCACGTGACCGCTATTCGCTTCTATTCCTCCTGCTGCTATGGCTGAAGTGTGGGAATTGGTCTATTTAGCTTTAGTTTCATCATGGAAGATCCAATTAAAATACTACAGTCAAGTCTAGATTTCATTCTATAAAAAAAATCCCTTTTTATATCCAAAAACAGCTCCCCAACGCCTCGCTACATGCCAACATTGTCATTTACCACTCAGAATCATCTTCCATCTCCTCCCCCGCCAGCGTCTCCACTGGCAAATGAACATCTTTGATTGGATGCAAAAGCATGGCTGGAAGACACATTCGCCCCTCGCCACCCCTCATCGTTTCCACCGTCAAATCATCATTCGATTCATCCACTTGGCTTTCAAACCCTATCCCGCCTTGGTCATCCACCTTGAGACCAAGCCAACGTCGATAGAGTCGAGACGAAAACTCGGCATTGTAGTACCATGAAATTCCCAAGAAATTGTGCTCCCTCTGTCCAAAAACAGACGATCGAGAGCCACCAGATGCTCCATTACGTCCCCCATTAAACGTCTGTGCCATGTACTGCGTTGGCCATTCACGGTCCACATACACTGGATGCGGCACATATACAGCCTTATATCCATGATGAAGAGCTGCTGTAGCTGGCCACATTTCAGAAAAGGCATGGTGCTTTGCCAATGCCGTTTCTCGGTGCATGGTAACAAGCAGTCGGCGGGACATCCGCGCCGACGTAATGATCTGGGCACGACGAGGCGGCAGCACTTTCGGGTCACCACGCTCTCCCCCAAACTCCTCATTATACCCCGTAATATCATCAGCAAGCAGCCACGTCGTCCCAACAGGGTCGAAAATGGGATTCAAAGTTATGAGATCGGCTTCCTCTCCAACACCCCATTCATAACGGTCTTTATCGTATGATGTTGGAGGAAGAATGTCGTTTTCAGGCTCAAACCAGTCATTTTCGTCAGCTGCACGAACGGGGCCCCAAACGGTCTCGTCAATAGTAGTCTTTTGGCTCATCTTTTTGCCCCCTTTGGAGCTTTTATTTTTATCCTTTACGCCCTTCCAGATATTGTCTGCGCCAGTAACACCACTCTCCGTTTGGATGCGAGACAACTGGCGGAAATCCTCCCATGCACCATGAACAGACGGAAAGTAAAAGCGCGCATTTCTCTCCCAGAGACCTTTTCGTGGTTGGACAGCGGCCCATTTCTCCATTTTTAAAAAGAGATCGAGATGGTGGCCAGTATAGCGGATATCCATCTCCCATTGCCAAAAGTACTCGTACTCGGGATGATTATAAGCAAAATACTGCATTGCCATTTGCAGCCCACGATACGGTCCATGTATGGGATATTCAGGGCCCCGTGTAAATAGATCATGAATGCCACGGTACAATGAAAGCATCTGTGTCTCCGTCCACAACGTCACCATGCCACGAAACTCTTCGGGGATGGTTTCTTGGATGTGTGCAATATATTCACCATCATCGGCTAGCACAGGATGCTTCACATCGTCCTTAACTTGGACGAGAAGATGAACGTCATAGCGAGCACCCGAAGCTAGAGACAGTTCAGAAATAAGACTACGAAGGTGCATAATGTCCTCTGCATCCCATTGAAACTCGTCCCAGCAGCGAACGACGACAGCTGTACGAGGCAAAAGAGAGCCTTGGTCGTCTTTGCTTGAGATATCAGCCGTGGCCGTTTTTCTATTGCCAATATATAGTCCTCTGACTGTCTCGTTATGCGTCTCTTCTTGGAAACGATGAGCATTCGAAGCATAACACCTCTTTTGAGCGTCTGCCCAGTCAACTAGACGGTAGTCAACGGGTGGATGCGTCTCCCATACTGTCTCTGCACCTTGACGCTCAGAAGAAAGACCAATGCCGAGGCCGCCTTTCGACACATCATATCCAAATCCATATGGCCCAAACCGGCCATATCGATCGTAACAGACGTCTTTACGAATGTCTAGAATATCATACGAGCCCATGATGTTATCTGGAAAGCCACTGGGGCGTCCATCATAGTAATTCATAGATGGCACAGCAATCTTCTTGTCCTTATCGACAAAACACGGGACAATATCGTCAAACAATGCCCCGTTGAAAAGTACGGCTTTGCTAGGCGGAACGTTGCTAAAGGACTGTTTCTTTTCGGCGTTTTCTGCAGAAAGAGCTGCTGCTGCATGTAGAGACAGACTTGATGCATCTGCGCCCTCGTCGTCTCCCTCTGAAAGTCCATAGTCCTGCTCGTCTTCTTCACGCGGGTACTGTGGAATGTTCTGCTCAAATGGCACAAGATGGCGGATGCCCCCGTAATACCTCGTCAAATGGTCAAACGATGCCCACGCCGCCACTGCTGGCCCGTTCCTCAGGGCCTGGCCGCTTGCGACCTTTTGGTTCTCAATCTGGCTGGCTCTGACGAGAAAAGTGACGAACAAGACAATGCACAGCATCAACGCCAGACACAAATAGCGTGCAATTCTGTGGGGCAGTCTGTATGTCGAGGCAATTGCTGCGTGCTGCGACCGCATCGGATTGCGCACTGGCGGTGCAAAGGCCTGTGTAGGCCGGACCCCCGTCCATGTCTTTCCCTTCGTGCCCTGCTCTGACGACGACGAGCTTGAATATTCCTCGTCAGACGACGATGTTGTCGTGTATTCATCGTCTGGACGGCTCTTTTTTCTCAGCGGAATGGCGCTCTGATGGACTTCTCGACGGCGCCGGCGTGAGCGGAATGCGCCTCTCGATAAAAGACCCATGCTTGCTGCGAAACCCCAATCAATGCCAACATTCCCCTGTTTTTTTGAGAAGCCTCCATCGCGTGTTTCGATTGGCTGACTTATCGCATTGGCGCAGTTACCAGGGCAACAACGTATAATTACATAATCAACCGTTTTGCGCTGAGGGTTCTTTCTGCGGGTTGCCGTCTTTACAGATCCGTACTCTTAGTTCTGTAGCCATAGACATTGAATATCAAATATCACCAATCCTAATTCCTGATCATCTCTCTCCTAAAGAATATCCCCCATGTCTCAACATAATCATGCTGCCGATGCACTCACGGTGCCCATCCACCAGACGGCACTGGCAGTGCGTTTAAATGCATGGTCCCTTTTTGGCCTCTCCATTCTTCTAGCAATATTGGTTCAATTGGTGAATACTAGGATGATGGGAGTCGTGTTACTATCTATTCCCATTGCGTTGTTCGTCCATAACAGGTATATAAACTTTCTGCAACTTGGTCCTGGGGGCACCCCCCCTACATTCTTTGGATATTTGCGTCTCACATGGCTCGGCATCTTCTCTTTACGGGATGTGTACACTCCTCCTTTGCCAGACCCAGAAATAGTTCCCAAGCATGGAGTCTTGTCACAGAAAGGTCTCCCCTACCGACCAGGTATTCGGCCGCGCGTGGCTGGATTAGCACCGCAGAGACAGCTCGACCAGCCGTCCCCCAAAGAGATCCATACAAAACTAAGAGATGCTCTTTCGGGACTTGCAGACGGCTGCTCTGAACACTTTGGTACAGGCACGTCATGTCTCGAGAAGCATGGATTTGCCCTGTTTGCCCGACAGCCAGTAAACACAATGAGCCATGGTGAGATTCTCCATATCCATGACATTGACAATTCTATGCATCTGAACCTCCATCCGGACGACATTGGAGAGGTGACTGAGAAGGGCTGGGGGCAAAGACACCCACTCGCCTTTACAGGCTGTGGGTGTCTTGTGAAGGCACCGACAGCCCCTACTCTTGTCATGATTTATGCTCCACGAGGTGTGTTTTTGCGGAAATTGGATGTATTGATACGTTTGCTAATGGAATAGATGAAAAGGACCTAGAGGCGATGGCAAGAATTGTAGAAGCCGCCATATGGTATATTAGCAACCAGAAAGTAGATCTTGTCATGCCCAGCAAATAAACGCTACTTTAAACTTCCAAAAGTTTAATCATCGCTCTCGTCCACCACCTCTGTCTTTGATTTTTGGTATTTTTCTTTGCCATTCGCAATAGTAGCCTCCACCCGCCGCCCGTCAAAGGCCCGTCCGTTCATCAGACGGATGCATGCCTCGGCAGACTCTGTCGTCTTGAACTTTACACTGACAACCCCTGACGCTTCCTTGTCAAAGAGAACTACGTTTGTGACGTCCCCCAGCTTGGCACATTCTTCCCGGATGTCTTCTTTAATGTCCAGCAGGGCTGCCGGGTCTTCTTCCAGCTCCTCTAGCGTAAACATGTGCTTCAGAATGACCACTTTATCCCACTTGGATGCACGAGAACGGCCGCCATAGTACCGGTCCTCGTCGCTGCTCCAGTCCGCCAGCTTGGCATCCAGTTTCTGTGTTTTTTTGATGATTTTTTGCTTGTCCGACCCCCGTGCCGGCTGCTTCTCCTTGACCGTCGTCTCCTGGCCGTCCTTCTCTGCATAGGTCGTCTTCTTGTAGCTTGCATCAGCTGCCTGTACACGCATAAGTGGTGCATTTGCCCTCCATTTGTCCGATGTCTGAAATTCTGTCTCGTCCAGCAGCGTAATGGCCATCTCTACGCTCTGCGGTTTGAAAAAGACAATCAGCGCGTCCCCCTTGAAGCTGCCGTCCTCGTTGGTGTACATTTTGACCCGTGGCCGTCCCGAATCAATCTCTTCCGCAATAACACCGCACTTTTTGGAGAAGTGCTTGGCTACTTCCTCGACTGTGGCGTCCAGAGGAAGCCCTGCCACATACACGGCCGTGTTCTCACGCGGTTTCGGCGCTGGTTTGGCCTTTTTTGGTGCATTCTTTACTGCTTTTGCTGTCGTTTCGCCCTGTTCAAAGGACTATTGACAAGTCAGTTTGGCCACGTCGTCCCTGGCCCACTCCGACAGGCCCTTACCTCGTCTGGCTCAGGCTTCCGCTTCCGGTTGCCGCCATCGGGGTTGTCTTTTTCGGTAGAGCCCATGTCTTGCTTTGACTTGTCAGGAGAGGCGCGCTGCGTCTCTGCTTTGTCAGCATGTTTGCTACCCGCATGCTGCTTCAGCATTTAGGTGCGCTGTTATTATCACCCTCAAACCTTACATAATCATACTCAAGACGAAGCAAGTCTTGCGTCAATGCCCAAGGCAGTAGGGATAACTCAACTTTGTTGAAAAATAATCCATTAGCAAATCTATCTTCTTAAAACCCAAAAAATGAACTGGTTTCTTCAAGCACCCCCGTATTCTTTCCTTCGTATCCATGTGAAATAGTACCACCTCTCGGTGGGCCATTCCACCAACCCCTGTTGAACCTACATGCATTCTACCTCCAGCTATTGCCTTTGCATAAAATAAAAGCCAGCCGATCTCTAGTAAGATGACAGATAAATACCTACCTAAGTAGGTACTCTTAGATAATATGACTGGTACAGCGGAGAAGTTCGCAGAACGCAGCCCTCAGGCTATGCAAGATTACCTAGTAACAACAATACACCATTTTTTCCGGTTTTGGATGAATTTAAGAAATCACAACTGTCTTCTTTTTCAATACTTGTCATGTTGGATTTTACCTAATTTTTTAAGAAATAAGTGCAGATCTTCGCCATCGCCTAGACATCGAAGGCGGTCCTTCGCTTACCTAGAGGCTTTTGAAAAGAATATTTTTCAAGGTGTAAGAGAAAAGTAAGAATTGTGCTAAAGAATATCACTATCTAGCGAGCCCATATCTAGGTAGGTATGTCCAAAAGAGGTTTGATGAGGTCTTATTCCATTTACTTCGTTTTTATCCAAGAAATTAGTTCATTGGAGAGCTCTCTATTGAAATCCCGTCAGCATGTTTGCCACTAATAAGTTTGTCTTCTTTTTTTTTCCAAAACATGTCGACCATAATAGCGACTGAATTAAAGGCAGAATATTACGGAGAAGTCCATCCAGTCACCTAATACAAAGCTCTTGAGGACCGTAGGTTATCCGCTATTTCTTCCATCAGCCACCAACCTTTTTTAAAAAAAGTAATCATTATGGACAGTTTATACCATCTCTATATTTGCAAAGAAACGAATCGACTTTTAAAGCGGAATTCCAGGCGCTACTACTTTACTCTTTGTCAGAAGCCCAATGATGGCACTCGGCAAAATGGATTTGAATTTTACAATCAAGGATACGGTGTCGTCACTCTAAAGGGCCTGAGAATAAGTACTTAAGAGAACTTATTGCATTATCTTTTTATAGGGACTTTTGCAAAGGAGAAGAAAGAAGAAATTGTTTCCGTAATCGAGAGTGCCAAAGCCACCACTGGTGATTCTGGCTCTTGGGAGAAGGCCGCTTTAGAAGACCTTAAAAAAGGAAAGGAATTGTTTGGCTATAACACCCGTAGATTCTACACGTGGGAAGCGGCTAACAAATATTTAAGCACTATCGCCTCTATATTTGTAGCACAGCCCCTACATTACTATGAGACGGCCATATCTATTTGCAGAAGTCAGAAGAATACATTCTCTCATATAATGAAACAGAGGAAAAATGCATCCAAGTCGCAAAAGGATGAAATCGATTCGTGGAAAGAAATAAGAGACAAAGACACCTATAAATATTTAACCATTGCACGTCCTCCAAACTTTCCAGAGGAAGAGATTTGGTACAGACAGATTGAAGAGCATATGTTTGAGCTTAAATAAAAAGACCGGCATATAGACGGCCTTTTATAATAAGATATATAGCTTTCAGATCCTAGGTTCTCTTGTTTAAAGGCCAAAGGTCGTGGAACAGTTTAGCTTTTGTTAAAAAAACAATCTATTGGCAAATTTATCTCCTTCAAAGTCATAGAAGGGCCTTCCCTTCTTCAATCACATCCCATATCACATCCCATACTTCCCCTCGTACCCGTAAGCCAACCTTTAGTAGACCATGCTACTATTCCCTATTGTGAACATGAGAAAGTTAGATAACTTTTAAACAATACTAAGCAAATATAGGGCATTTGTGAGAGCAGACAAGAATCTCTTTCAAGGGAGTACAATAAAACTGCAAATAAAATTAGGATGGCTATAGAAAAAATACATTTGGCCTAATAGTCACCAACGAATGTGGCCATAGCGCCATCGACGCCGGAAAGCCAACGAGCGAGTTTTTGGAGACTTGCGGGCAGGACATGGTACCAGTCGATCCATTGGGCATAGAAAGGCAAGGCCAGTGCGCCAGAACGACCACTGTCAATGGCGGCGATGATTTCATTGGAAGCCACGGAAGGTTCAACAACGGGGGCAAGAAAGGCATTGGGAGTGGTTACGCCGTGGAAAAGAGGCGTGTTCATCTGGCCTAGCGTGACGAGCAGAGTGCGGATATGGGGGTGTGTGGAGGCCAGTTCAGCCGTTAGAGAGGTGTGGAGGGCAGAGAGACCGGCCTTGGCAGCCGAGTAGTCTGTGAGATGAGCAGCGCCAACGTGGCCAAGAACACTGGAAACGGTGACAATGGTGCCGTTGTTCATGAGGGGGAGGAATGTCTTGATGGTGACAAAGCTGGCCAGCAGGTTTGTCTTGATGGAGCGCTCGGCCTCGTCCATGGACATGGCAAGGAGAGGCTTTCCAATGACAATGGCAGCATTATTAATGATGACAGAGGGCGTGCCCAGCTACAATTAATGAGGAGGATTTCTACAGAGCACAGGGAGGGGGCGTGCGTACATCTTTCTGGATAGCCTGAGCAGCTTCCGCGACCTGCAGAGGGTCGGATACATTGCACTGATACGAATAAATACCTTCGTCTTCAACTGAACGGACGTCAAGAACGGCTACGGAAACACCGCGTAGAGCATAGACCCTAGCCATGAGAAGACCAAGGCCGCGGGCCCCGCCGGTAATGACCACAACCTCCTGGTCGAGAGACACTGTACGGGGCGTGCCGTGGGCAAGACGCCGGTTCAGAAGAGCCAAAAGACTGACAAAAGAAACGGTTGTGGCGTAGACGACAGCGACCTGGAGGGGCAGTGCTGTGGAGGCCATGTTCTCGGCACAGAAGCACAGAACGACGATCCAGGCAACAAATGGATGGAGGAACGTGCGGCGGAAGACGCCGACAAGAAGGTCGAGAGAGGTCATGCTGCGCTGTGTCCTTGGCCGGCAGCTTAATCAGCAGCGAACTAGTCATGAAGGCAGCCCCTTACTCAGCACGAGTTCCATCAGGCTTGTACTGAGAGGAGGGAAAAGCCCCTCCTGGTCACGTGCATGCGTCGGGCATGGCACGGGACAGAGACAGCAAACAACCAACACCAAACCCAACCTCCAGAGACATAAAGGTGTGCACTCGTAGAGAAGGGAATGGCCGAGTGCCTTGGGTCACGTAAGGGAAGCGGCACTCGCCACTGGGGTCGAAGCCAGCGGGCGTGACCGAGGTCATCTGAGGTCTCTCTCGGCGATACAGAACGTATCTGTAGAGATCCTCCCCAAGGTCGGGAAACCTGGGGAGGCGGCGGGAATATGAATAATAAATGAATGTGAGAGCGCGATTGTCTAGTCTACAATATACCATGTCCAAACTATATCCTTCCGGTAATCCTTTAGATGCATAACCGCATGTGTGATGAAAGTAAGGTATTCGTGCGGTCCCAATACCGCAACTCAGTACATATCGAGGACATAAATTAAATCACATCAAATCAAGAAGCCCCAAGAGTCAAGGACTCAAGGCCGTCGGAGTTTTTACTTGGCAAACAAAACATTGGCAAATCTATCTTCTTAAAAACCACAAAATGAACGGGTTTCTTTAAGCATCCCCGTATTCTTTTCTTCGTATCCATGTGAAATAGTACCATCCAAAAGCAAAGATCTTGTATTCTCCCCAAGAACGTCTAGTAATTTATATAAAGGTGGCAGGGATTCTTTCACTTCCAGCAAAAGCCCAACTTCTGGTTTGCTTTCTTTGGTAATTTCTCTTCCAAGAACAACTTCAGAAGCAAGTTTAATGGTAGACAGACTCACATTTGCGCGGTTAAGGCAAAGCCTTTTGAGTTTTTGAAGAGATTGGATCAATTTTTGAAACGAATCGTCATCAATGTTTTGGCATTTAGTCAATGTGACCTCTGCAATATTCTTGCAGTTTTTAGCCAGAGATGGTATGATCTCATCTCTGAAAACATCATTCTTGATACTGTTCATGTAATCGAGATGAAGAGTTTCAAGCAATGGCATTTGGGGGAAAAGTAAGGAAATGGATCTCCCGTCGCCTTTATATTTCGACAGATTATCCAACCCAAATACCTTTAGGCTGGGAAACATGCACGTTGAGAGTGTCTTGATAGTATTGTCCCCGACGATAGTCTTGATATCCTCAAGAATAAGCTCTTTCAACTAACAAACTGGATTGGACATGGCCCCGCTTCCTAAGGATGTTCCACCGTCGACATGGGATATCTTGGGATGGTTGATAGTGTTGCATAGCACTGCATCGGTCATGAATTTTCCACTTTTTGCGTGGAATGTTTCAAGGTTGCCAAAACGCAGGATTTCTTCGCGAATCGTTTCCGGAACGGTATCAAAATATACACCTTCAACATACAGCTGCTTAAGCTTTTTACAATTGTCTGTCAAAATATTAATGTCTTCGATGGTGATACCAGGTAATTCTTTCAGCATCTTATAATCAAGATCAATCCTTTCTACTGTTTCTGCACAATCTGCGGCAATAGCTTTACATAATTGGTTATTTCATGACATTGAGGCAATGGTTTGTGGCTGCCTTTGAAGAAAGAAAAAGGATAAGCGGTTTCTAGTAAGAGCAGATAAATAATTGGATATGGGGAGAAACTCGCAACATCAGCCCTCAAGCCAGGCGCAAGATTCAACAACGAGACACTACCTATGAAAACGCTCAAGGCCCTTAAGCCAGTGAATTAGACAAATGATAGCATGGCAAAGGCAGCCTTCACCAAGAAATTACCGAAGGTTCTTTAAAAAAATAGGCCAAACATGATCGTATCTGATCTTTAAAGCATAGGAAGGTAGGCATCTATGTGCAATGTGAATATTACGGGTGGCTAAGTCCATAAAAGACGTAAAGTATAAAACTCCCGAGGGCTGCAAGCTATTCGCTGTTTCTTTCAACAACCATTAGCTTTCTTGAAAAAATCCATCGCCATGGATGACTTATATCGACTTTATATTTGCAGAGAGTATCGGCCTTTCCATAGCACGGTCGTTCGTTACTACTTTGCACTTTTCCAGGAGTCTAGCGATGGCACCCGAAAAAATGGCATGGAATTGTACAAAAAAAGACATGATTTCTTCATTGTAAGAGGCCTAAGAGAAAGAAGCTCTAAGGAAGACGTATTGCACTATCTTTTTATAGGGACTTTTACCGAGGAGAATAAAAGTCGCATCATTTCTACAATAAAGTATGCCAAAGCTAGAAATAGTAGGCTCGGGGACTGGGAGACTGCCGCTTTGACATTACTTAAAGGCAAGAGGTTCAAATTGTTTGGTGATAACACCTGTAGGTTTTTCAAATGGGAAGACGTTAAAAACCGTCTCCGCTCTGTAGCGTCTATATTTGCAGCACAACCCCTAGCTCTTTACGAGAATGCCAAACCTATCTGCGAACGACAAGAGAATGCAGAATTAAAGCGAAATAATTTGTATACATATTGCTCTGTTGCTCGGCCTTTCGAATCGGAACAGGAAGAGACTTGGTATAATGAAATTGAAGGGTATATACGCGATTTACAAGAAAAGCAAGACAGCGAAAATGTACCTTTGGAATAAGATGAGTAACTACATAATAGAACTTCCAATGTAAACAATAGTCTACCATGATCTCATTCTCAAAGGCCATCCATAGGACACCTGTGAGAGAAGACAAGATGCCCTGGCGCACGGTCAATTAGTCATATTATCTTAGTCATCCCACCCGCAAGCGAGGCTTACTAATGTCTGCGCGTCGCGGCAACCTGGACGAAACACGACGACGACGACATGGCAGCGAGCGAATCGACAAGGGTGCAGACAGCGAGGGCGCTGGCCAAGGGGAACCCAAAGGAGGCCGAGGCGCAGCTCAGGGCGATCCTAGCGACGCCGCCGGCCCTGCAATCGGACGCCGAAGTCCGCGAATATGAGACGGCATTGATCAGCCTGGGCGAGCTGTACCGCGACCAGAAGTGAGTATGGAGTGCTGCGGGGGGACGCGGCTGACGGCAGCAACACGCACGACCTGGCTCAGCTGGTGACGGCGTCGCAGACGGTGCTGGCGTCGCTGGCAAAGGCCAAAACGGCCAAGCTGATGCGGCAGTTGCTGGACCTGTTCCGCGACATGCCCAACACGACGGAGCTGCAGTTTTCGGTGACCAAGTCGTGCATTGCGTGGGCAAAGGCCGAGAAGCGCAACTTCCTGCGCCAGAACCTCGAGACGCGGCTCGTCGGGCTGTGCATTGCCAAGCAGGCGTTCCACGAGGCCCTGACGCTGATCCACGGGCTCCTGGGCGAGCTGAAGCGGCTGGACGACAAACTGGCGCTCGTCGAGGTGCAGCTGCTCGAGTCGCGCGTCTACCAGGCCCTCGGCAACGCCAGCAAGGCCCGGGCGGCCCTGACAAGCGCCCGCACGAGTGCCGCGTCCGTGTACACGCCGCCGATGCTGCGCGCCAACCTGGACATGCAGGCGGGAATGCTGCACTCCGAGGACGGCGACTTCAGCACGGCCTTCAGCTACTTTATCGAGGCTCTGGACGGCTACCACTCGCAGGACGAGGCGGCGCGTGCAACGGCTGCCCTGCAGTACATGCTCCTGTGCAAGATCATGCTCAATCTCCCTGACGACGTGACGCAGCTGATGGCCTCCAAGCAGGCGGCCAAGTACGCCGGCAGCAGCCTCGAGGCCATGAAGGCCCTGGCCCATGCGCACGCCAGCCGCTCGCTCGAGCAGTACGAAAAGGCGCTTGCAGCGTACCGCGCCGAGCTTGCGGCGGATCCCTTTGTGCGCACGCATCTGCGCCGGCTGTACGACTCGATGCTGGAGCAGAACCTCGTGCGCGTCATCGAGCCCTTTTCGCGCGTCGAAATCGCCCACATTGCCGCCATGGTGCGTCTCGACACGCTGCAGGTCGAGCGCAAACTGTCGCAGATGATCCTCGACAAGGTCATTGTGGGCGTGCTGGACCAGGGTGCCGGCTGTCTGATCATCTACGACGAGACACACCGTGACGCCGCCTACGACGCCGCCCTGACGACCATTGACAAGCTCAGCAGCGTCGTCGACGTGCTCTACACGAGCCAGGCCTCGCTGCTCGAGTAGCCATGACGTCACAATAAACGTATGTCACGTGAATACAAAATATATGACGTCACCTGTAATCGTCACGTGCGTCGAGTCTCGAGTCGCAGCATGACGTCACGCCCCTAAAGGCAAAGGCGAAAGTTATGGACGCCGCGCAGCCGCTGCTCGACGCCGCCGAGGGCGCCAATGAAAGCCACAGTGGTAATAGAGATGCCAAGGCCAACGACAGTGCCAACGCATGGCGCCTCTCGCTGGCTGCGGGCCTCTCGGGCCTTCTTTTTGGGTGTACGCACGTGTCGGCACGTCTCTGAGTGCTAACAGCAGACGACACGGGCGTAACATCCGCCATGCTCGTGTCCATTGGCACCTCACTCTCGCACCGTGAGCTGACGGCCCTGGATAAGTCGCTGATTACGTCTGCCACGGCACTTTTTGCACTGCTGGCGTCGCCGCCGGCCTCGTTGCTGGCAGATGGGCGTGGCCGCTGGGGCGTCATCCTCGCGGCCGACGTGCTGTTTGTCGTGGGGGCGTTGCTGCAGGCTGGGAGCCCCTCGGTGGCCGTCATGATTGCTGGGCGTGCCATTGTGGGCGTCGCCATTGGCTCGGCAAGCTTTGTGGTGCCTCTGTACGTGTCCGAGGCGGCTCCGGCGGCGCTGCGGGGCCGCCTGGTGACGGCCAATGTCATTTTTATCACGTTGGGGCAAGTTGTGGCCTATATCTCTGGCTGGCTTTTGAGTACATACGGCCCTGCTGGTGCGGCCTGGCGCTGGATGGCCGGTTTCGGTGCCGTACCGGCCCTTGTGCAAATTGTATTAATGGCCAAAATGCCAG
The DNA here is from genome assembly GCA_020002325.1 of Chrysosphaeria jannelii. Taxonomy (NCBI): domain Eukaryota; kingdom Fungi; phylum Ascomycota; class Sordariomycetes; order Ophiostomatales; family Ophiostomataceae; genus Chrysosphaeria; species Chrysosphaeria jannelii. The sequence continues at coordinate 156,746 of JAGKRY010000010.1, read as the reverse complement.
AGTCGCCTCGTTGGCTTGTCCGTGCAGGACGGATCCATGAGGCCAGGTCAGTTTTTGCGCAGATGGGGACAATGGGGTCCGTAGAGTCTCTTCTGGAGAGCACGACAAGGGATACGCTCCCTTTCCGCACGGCCCTGGCTCGTCTCTTTTCCGAAAAGAGGAACAAACGGGCCCTCTTGATGGCGAGTCTCTTGCAGGGCCTGCAGCAGCTTTGTGGCTTCAATGCCCTCATGTACTTTTCTGCTACCATTTTTGCCCGCGTAGGCTTTGACCGGCCCACGCTCGTGTCCCTCAGCGTCGCCACCACAAACCTTCTCTTTACCCTCGTCGCCCTCGTCTATATTGACCGTCTGGGCCGCAGGCGCGTGCTGCTGTGGTCCATTCCCTCCATGGTCCTCGGCCTTTGTCTCGCCGCATATGGGTTTAGCTTCCTCTCGTCTGCAGCCCACACGGCGGCTTTGCTTGTCCTCGTCAGCATCGTCGTCTACGTTTCTTCCTATGCCGTGGGCCTCGGAAATGTCCCGTGGATGCAGAGCGAGCTGTTTTCCCTAGACGTCCGGTCTCTCGGCAGTGGTCTTGCCACGGCCGTCAATTGGTCATCCAACTTTGTCATCAGCCTCACCTTTTTGCCCCTCATGGACCTGCTGACACCCGCTGGGACATTCACCATGTATGCTTTCATCTGTCTTTTGGGCTTCTTCCTTATCCATGCCTATTACCCCGAGACAAGCGGTCTTTCCCTGGAAGACGCAGCCCGGCTTTTGGAGGCCGACGACTGGGGCGTCTCCCGGACCTGGTAACCATCATTGCGGCCACCATTCGGCATAGCTGCACCCCAAAACAGGTTAGACATGATCGGCATAATGTAAATCGGCCCACTTTTTTTACTTCCCGAGGTTGAGAGTTGGCGACGCTTTCGTCAGCAAGCACCATGGCCGAATCCTCCCCCCCTCATCTCAGCTCGCTAGCCTCTTTTTTGCTGTTTCCATCATTGCGTCTTGTATTATATATAATTTCCACCATAGGAAAAAAACACACTCAAAAATTACCATTGAAAGGATAAATCACCATGGAGGTAGAAGAGACGGCCCTTGGTGGAAGCCCTCGCACAAGTGTTGTAGGCTCGACGCTCCGGCGGCGAAGTGTCCAAGAGGAGAATGAGATTAGTGCCGAGGAGCTGATGCGGGTGCATACGGCACGGAGCCAGCATAGTGCCACGGTAGGACGGACATCGTCGAGACGGAAGCTAGAGGAGCTGCCGCCCTTTGGTGGTGGTAGACCCTGTCCCCCGGCCTTTGATAATACGCCATATACAGTAGATTTTGATGGCCCCGATGATCCATTGCATGCTCAGAACTGGCCCATGCGGAAAAAGTGAGTCTACATTGAAAAGGTAAAAAAGAGAGAAAAAAGGCTAATCGAGAAGACTTTTAACGGGAGCCTTCTTGGGCTTCACCACCATGACGGCCGCCTTTACATCATCCATTTTCTCCTCGGCGACATCTGCCGTGGCCCTTGAATTTGGCGTGTCCACAGAGGTAGGTCTTCTCGGAGTATCACTCTATGTTCTCGGCTTTGCCTTTGGTCCCACCCTGTGGGCGCCCTTGTCGGAGCTCAAGGGCCGACGCTTGCCGCTCGTCGTGTCCATGTTTGGCTTTACCATTTTCAATTTTTTGGTGGCCACCGCCAAGGACCTGCAGACCGTCTTGATTTGCCGCTTCTTCACCGGCTTCTTTGGCGCCTGTCCACTGGCCGTCGTGGCCGCCATCTTTTCCGACATGTTTGACAACCGGTCCCGCGGTGCGGCCATTACCGTCTTCTCCCTCGCCGTCTTCACGGGCCCCTTGCTGGCGCCATTTATTGGAGGCTTCATTACCGAGTCGTACCTGGGCTGGCGGTGGACCATGTACATTACGGGCATCATGGGCGCCGTCTGCTTTGTCGGCAACCTCTTGTTCCTCAACGAGACCTACCCGCCTGCCATCCTCGTCAACAAAGCGGCGCTGTACCGCCGTGTCACGCGGACATGGGCCATCCATGCGCAGCAGGAGGAGGTGGAGGTGACGTTCCAAGAGCTTGTGGAAAAGAACTTTTCGCGGCCGCTCAAGCTGCTCTGTCTCGAGCCCATTGTGCTAGCACTGTCCGTCTACATGTCCTTTATCTACGGCATCCTCTACCTCTTCCTGACGGCGTATCCCTTTGTCTTTCAAAAAATTCACCACATGACGCCCGGCGTGGGCGGCCTGCCTTTTTTCGGCATGATCCTGGGCCAGCTGCTCGCCGGCCTGTATATTTTGCTGCTGCAGCCTGCGTACAACCGGAAGCTGGCCAAGAACAACAACGTGCCCGTGCCGGAATGGCGACTGACGCCTGTCATTGTGGGGGGTGTTGCGTTCACGGTGGGCATCTTTTGGTTTGGCTGGTCGGGCAACAGCGAGCACGTCCACTGGATTGTGCCGACACTGTCGGGCATCCTTTCGGGGTTCGGCCTGCTGTCCATCTTCCTGCAGTCGCTCAACTACCTCATTGACGCGTACCTCATGTTTGCGGCGTCGGCGATTGCGGCCAACACGCTGCTGCGGTCGCTCTTTGCCGCGGGCTTCCCGCTCTTTTCCATGTACATGTTCAACGGCATCGGCATCGGCTGGTCGTGCACGGTGCTCGGCTGCGTCAGTGCCCTCCTCGTGCCGATCCCGATTGTCTTCAAGTACTACGGCCACAAGCTGCGTGCCATGAGCCGGCACGCGCCCACCCCACCCCCCGGGGCTGCCAAGTAAACGTCCATAGTATTTGCAATAGATCTACACCTACACCCATACCACCTTCTTAGGCCTGCTGTCTCTTGGCGCACAACGCCTCGGCGGCCGTGATGCAGTGCATGTTGGCGCCGAGCTTGTTCATCGTCTCCATCCACTCGTCGTACTCGTCGCTGTCGGCCACAATGCCGCCACCGGCCTGCAGATACGCAACGCCCTCCTTGACCACCATGGTCCGCAGCGCAATGCACGTGTCCAGGGCCCCGTCCACGACGCTGCCGCCCGCCGTGGCCGTGTTGTAGCCAAAGTAGCCCACGGCGCCGGCGTAGACGCCACGCTTCTCGCCTTCCAGCTCGGCAATGAGCTCCATGGCACGCACCTTGGGCGCCCCCGAGACCGTGCCGGCCGGGAAAATGGACCGGAAGGCGTCAAACCGCGAGCACTCGGGCCGCAACACGCCCGACACCTGGCTGACCAGGTGCTGCACATGCGAAAACTTTTCCACCGCCATCAGCCGGTCCACACGCGTCTCGCGCGGGTCGCAGACACGCGTCACGTCGTTGCGCGCAAGGTCGCAGAGCATCACATGCTCCGCCCGGTCCTTGAGCGACTGCCGCAGCGTCTCGGCCAGCGCCTCGTCCTCCTCCGGCGTGCGGCCGCGCTTCACCGTGCCGGCAATCGGATGCGTCACAATGCGGCCCTGCTCCGACTTGACCAGCAGCTCGGGCGACGCACCGACAATCTGGAACCCGTAACACTCCATGTAAAACATGTACGGGCTCGGATTCACCGTCCGCAAATGCCGGTAAATCGTGAACGGATGCAGGTCCGTCTTGCGCGCAAACCGCTGCGACGGCACCGCCTGGATAATGTCCCCCTTGGCAATATGCTCCTTGAGCGTCGCCACATGCTGCTCATAGCCCTTCTGGCCAATATTGCTCTCATACGGCCGTCCCAGCGCCACGGGACCCTGCTCTGGCAGCGGCGTGTGCTCGCTGTTCAGCACAGCCACGTATGCCGAAATCTCCGCCGTCGCCCGGGCATACTCCGACGCCACCGACGCCACATCGGGCCGGCCGTCATCGTCCACAAATGCATCGACGTGCATGTACGTAATGACCTTGATGACGCCGTAGTACCGGTCAAAGGCGACAATGGTGTCGTAGAAGCAAAACTGCGACTCCGGGATGCCGAGCACGTCCCGGAGGTCCCGTGCCGTCTTCGGCTCAAAGTACCGCACGCAGTCGTACGATACGTACCCAACGGCCCCACCCGACAGTGGCGGCAGCTGCATGCCTTCCACCTCTGCCACCACGTCCTGTTTCAGCGCCTCTTCCAAAAGAGGAAGGGGGTCCTCTGCCACGCCGTACCCAGGCCCTGACTGGATGACTTTGCGCGGTCCCGCGGCCACAAAGCTGTACCGCCCCACTTTCTCTGTTGCTGCACTCTCAAAGAGGAAGGCATGCTTGGACTTTTTCCAATGGGCCACCTTGAGGTAGGCTGCCGAAGGCGTAATCAAATCGGACGAGATTTGCCCGTACACTGGTATCTTTGTCGGCCGCACCTTTGCCGTCGCCACCGACGCCGCCACCTTTTGCACCGTCTCCAGCGACGGCACAATCACGTCCTGTCCGTCAGCACACACACTCTCTCTCCTTCACATACTGCACTGTCCATTCTTTGTTCTTTTTTTGGGTCAAGATGGTTTCGTATAGGACGTCTCTCCTTTTTTTTGCTTCCAATCGCCGGAGGTCCCGCAAAAAGTAGAGAATCCCCACATCTTCCCCGTTCGCCATCGCCATGCGTCATACCTTAACAGCACGTTTTCACTCTTCACCTTCAAGTAGACAAAGTATGTATGTACATAAGAAATAACGCCTTCCATTCCACCCAAATAGTAAACCCCCTACCATCCGTAAAATACATACATCGAAATAATAAAAAATAATAAAAAACAAAAGAAATACTCTAGATCCCGGCATTCTCCTTCGCCGTCGTCTCCACGCGCCCATCCGCCTGCGTCAGCATCCACTTCTCATCCAGCAAAGTCACCAGACGCTCAATCTTCTCGTCCAGTAAGCCCCCAAGTGCCTCCACCGGCTTCTTTGCTGCCGTCCCCATCGTCCCCAGCGCACCCAGCGTCAACCGGAGCTCCTGCTCCAGCTCACCCAGCGTCCCCTCTGCTATTGTCTCTGTAGCCTCCCCATCCACTGCCGTCGCTAGCCGCTTCCGCAGCGTTCGCAAGTGCCGTGACGTCTGCTCCGCCACTACATTAAGACTCCCCTGTCCTGGCTGTGACGAGAAGCTCCCATACAAGTTGTTCGTGCTCTTCTTCCGCATCCCTTCGTATGTTCCGCTCTTTGCCGTCGCCATCGTCGGCAAAGACGGTCTTTTACGCACCTTGGCCCGTGTGTCGCCACCCACCCGCGACGCACTCGCCGTGCCTCGAGACGTCTTCTTCGACGGCGTATCCTCTGGAATGGCATCCACGCCGTTCACCACCACAGCAACTGGTGTCCGGGGCGGTGGCCCTGTCCCTGACGACAAACTGTGCCGCGTCCGTCGCGGAATCGGCCGTGGCGAACGCCGTATCGACGAAACACCCACCACCGCAGTCGGTGCATGGCTAGACACAGACGGCGTGCTCTTTGGCTTGCTCTCTCCATCTGAAGACCGCTGAAACTCTGCCAACTCTGCCTTGGATAGCACACGTCGCAATGGCGGTCGTGCTGGCAATGCCAGATGAATGCCACCACCCGTCTCCTCTTTGGCCACCTCGGCACGCGCCTCATCGTCGCCACCAAGCGTCCAGAACATAATGGTGCCGTCAGACCCCACACTGACAATTTTATGCACAGCGCCACACGTTTCGTCGATGCCAGCCGTGCTCATTAATGCCACGCCGTTGATGGCCTCTGCATGGCCCCATTCACGGTCTACAAAGGCCCCGGAACGTGCATCGTACACGCGAATCGACTTGTCCGTGTTGGACAGCCCGAGGATAAAGTGCCCGTCGCTGCCTGGGCCTTGTGTGCCATACACAAGCCCGTCCAGCAAGACAGCATCGGAGCCCCCCTCGTCAATGCATTTAAACGATGTGATGAGCCGGCCCGTGCCAATGTCGTACTGTCCTACGCTCCGGTCCAGCAAAGACACGTAGATGAGCCTCGCGTCTGGCGTCAGCGCCAACGACGCCGGCGACGCCTTGAGAGGGATAATCCGCTGTGGGACGGCTGCCACCGCGTCGGCATCGCCCTCCTTTGCCACCAGATCATACACCTGTAGCGTGCGGTCAAAGGAGCACGTCACAATCTTGTTTGTTGGCGAAATCACCACCTGCACAACCTTGGCCGCAAACTCGAGCGTCTGGAAATGCGCAACCGTGCCGTTTTTCTGCCTGCGGAAGAGCTGTGCTGTGCGGTCACGGCCACACGACGCAATCACAAGCGTCCCGTCAGCCGAGCCATCGTCGTACACCGAAATCGACTGGCACTCGGACGAATGGGCCTTGCTCACAAGGATGCACTCCTGCATGTCTGCGTCAATGACACGCACCACGCCCGCGCGGTCGCCTGTGACAAAAAGACGGCCGTCCTGTGTCGCCTTGGCGGCTGTCATCTGGTTGGGCATTCGATCGTCGCATGAAGCATCCATGGACACCCGCAGCGACGACTTTACTTGGCCATCGGCACCCCAGAGTATGATCCAGCCATCGCCTGACCATGTGAAAAAAGACGCCGCCTGGCCCCGTAGCGCCTGCACGCCGAGAACTGGCTCGCCATGCCCCGGTATTCGCATCTGCCGACACTGTGCCTCCTTTTCAGTGCCTGGACAGTGCGACGTGCTCCAGAATATGTCAATGGCCCGCCTCGTGTCCACTGTGACGACGTGCCCAGCAAGGAACCCCATGGCCACAAGTCCAGGCTGCATTTCTGCCGCCCCTGACCATAGTCCTGTGGACCGTCGAGACCGTGGCGCCCTCTGCGAGAGCAGCGACGACTGTGAAGACGTCGACGTTGTGGAGGGCGCCGCCAGGGAATCCCTTTGTGACGGCGGTGTGGTTACGCCTGAAGACGAGTGTTCTGCTTTTTGGACGAGGCCCCGTACGCCGAGCTGCAGCTGGTAGCCCAGCGTGCTGCCAAAGAAAACGTCGTTGCCACGCACCGCGACGCAGGAAATGGAAAACCCGGCCTCGTGGACCTTTGCCAGCTTCATGCGGTCGTTTTCAGACGCCAAGAGACAGATATCGCCGTCTTCCGAGCACAAGAGAGCCCGTCCGTCAGGGAGCCCCACGCCACACGCAAATGTGGCTTCGAGGAGGGACCCTAGCAGGATGTTCCGGCCTGACAGAGCCCGTTTTGACGAGTCTTTGCTGGCAGACGGCGTGGGTGACGCCGTGGCAGACGATGCTGCAGGCGTCTCAACAGCGCCCCTGCCCTTGACAGGCGTTGAGAGCGCCGAGCAGCCGTCGGAAACACGCCACACCTTGACGTGACGCACGCCAAACGTCACCAAGCAGTTACTGGCCACCCACAGCATCCCCCGCACGTACGACGTGCATCTGTTCTGCTGGAACAGCCGGGCTGCCCCTGTCCGGTCCACCCGCCAGATGTAGAGGAACCCGTCGTTGGCCGTGCCCAGCGACGCGAGATACTTCGAGTCAGGCGACCACGAAACGGCCGTTACACCGACGCTGTGCTCGCTAATGGACACCAACGGCTTGTCTGACGACGTGTCATCGAGATGGAAAATCAGCACGCGAGGGGCATAGCCCGTCTCCCCCACCGCCAAGAACCGTCCGTCGCGACTCAACGACACGCAAATGGCCGTCTTGATACGCTCACGCTGGGTCCACGTCTTGCCCGACGGCTGTGCTGCGTCTGTCCACTCGGACGGCCCGTGCATGTCTCGGAACGGCCCCTGTCGCCGTCCGTCGCTCGCTTTGGGCGTGGTGCCGGCCCCAGACAGCCCCTGCGTGGTCGGCGACATCGGATACGTCGGCACAGCGGTGGGGCGTGCTCGGTAAAACCGCTGGCGATACCGCTCTTCGTGCACGTCCACCACCACCACAGCACCTCCCGCAATGTACGCAAACGACGAATTGACAGCGTCAAACCCCGTGGGCGAGCTACACGTCGACCCCACAACCCGTCGAAGACCTAGTCGTGACGGCTGCAGCGTGCCGGATCGACCCATTTCTGCACTGTTCCTGCGCCGCATCGGCGATCTCGAGCTTCGATGCACGTGCGGCGTGTTCGAGGGCGTCAGCTTACCACGTCCCGACGGCGTTGGCATCTTTTGCCTTTAATAATAACTCTATTCATTTGTCAATTCCGTCTTCTTTTTTCTTTTTTTTTTCCCCTTTTCCCTTTTTTCTTTGCTCCTTTTCTTCCCTTCTTTGATTTCTACCGTCTACGTGTGTTTACTCCGTCTCCCGTTCTCTACACATACCGTCAATTTGCTGCTGCTGCTGTTCTTTTTTGTCGTCGAGTCTCGGGATCGCTATAGCCTATCGCTGCCGTGGCTACAGGTCATCCCCTAGTAACCCATGTGGCTGTCGAGTCGCGCCTGCCTCCTCTACACACCCTGTGGTCACGCGGCAGATTGCGACGATTCGGGGTGGCGAGACGTGTCGTGCCTGCCAATTCAGCACCACTGAGGTATGCTCTGTGATGTAGCTGTGTGTTGGCCTCGGCTGGACGCGGTTCTTTCCTGACGTGCGTATTGTCCCCAGTGTAATAAGGTATGTAGCTTCTCTGCAGCTTCTGTTCCTCGTTCCCTGGGCGCGTCTTGATGCGTCTCTTTTTTCGTGGCTACAATTTGGCGTTGGATTTTTTATCTCGATTTTCAATGTATTAAAATGTCAACCCACATTGACTTCATTTCTCTGACAGGGGTTCTTCATCTTTACGCTAATTTTCTTTTCTTTTTTTTCTTTTTATTTGCAAATTTAAATACTTTATGGCCGTTCGCGTCTGCATTCTGGGGGATGGCAATAACGATCTGAATCCCCAAAAGCCATCTCGCTTCAACCACCTCGTGCAACTCGTGCAACATCCCCCGTAAAAAAGAACGCATACATTTGCCATGCAGACTCGACAGAACCACGAGTCTGTGGGATGTAAAATACATAAACCTTTCGAGTCGTCAGTATTGCAAAGTGGGTCAAGTAGCTGCTTATCATTATGTAATGCATATAATAGGCGATGATCTACGCTTCTCTTCTGTATGTATCCAAAAATGCTTTTCTTGCTATTATTTGCTCTCCGCCTTCTTGAGATATTCCTCACGTCCCATTCGCATCTCCCGACTGTCTTGGATCCGCTTGCGAAGACCCGTCCACGAATGGTCTCGACGAATGCCCTCGTTCTGCCACTTTAACGGCGGTTTCTTTCCCAATGCTGCCCAGCGTGTCCAAATCTTTTTGCCTCTCTCAAACCATCGGCTCTGTCGCTCTTCCTCCTCGGACACGGATGGCTTCCATTTGCTCTTTAAAATACGACGCACTGCCTCTGGCGAGATTTGAAACCTTCGCGCAAGCTCTGGCGTCGTAAAAACATTGGGCATTTGCTTGTGCAGTGCTCGCATGCCTTCCATGGCATCTGGCGACACCTTTTTAATGGGGCTCCACCCACTAGGAAACTTTTGCTTCAGCACAATCTGTTGCGCTTGCCATGGCTCCATGTGCTTGAGCTTGGGCGGCTCGTTTTGGCCCTTTCTCTTCCCTTTCCCCTTCCCTCTTCCCTTTCCCGCACGAACACCGCTCTTTTTCTTGTACGCCACCTCCTTTGTCTTTTTCTTTTCCTTTCCCTCTTTACCAGACGTCTCCACGGGAGGTTCTAGTGGTGGCACCTTTGTCTTTTCTTCTGGACCCTGACGCATTGCCATCTCGGCAGCTTTGCCAGCCCGAAACGCCTCCATCGCCTTGCTCATCTCAATCTTTGCCTTTTGTCGTGTCCTCTTGGCCTTTATTGCCGTCTTCCGACGAGTATCCCTCTCTGCCATTGTTTCCTTTCTTCCCTCTTTTCCCGTGCCCTGTCCTGGCCCTGCCGCCACTTGCTTTTCCCTAGCCTCCTGTGCCTCTTCGAGCCTCCTCAGCTTTTTTCTCTTATTCTTCCCCATCACCTCTTCTCGCCATGCCGGCGTCGTATGGAATCCCTGGGCCCCATAGAGTCGAAAGGGCAGCCTCGTAGCAGCAGTAGCGTTTGGCAATGTCACGAAACTCCGCAAAAACAACCTCCATGCTGCTGTGCGACAGGCACAGAAAGAAGAACCGTGCATTTGACGTTTATAAAAGCATTAAAAGCTTGCTTTTCGCCATGCACACATTCACGTTCAAAGGCCAAACCAAATCAATCAGTGCCCTCTCACAGTTGAAATTGAAAATTCCAATCAGACTTTTTTTATGGGTCCCACCGAAAGTGTTTCTTTTTCTGCCACATCCAACTATAAGGCGGTGAGCGTCTATATCACACACAATCATAGGAAGGATAAGGTAATGATGAAATCTATTCAATTCGCTCCGCTTTTAAGATACTCCTCGTGAATCTTCTTTTGCTGCTCATACTCCTTCCGGAGCTTCTTCATCCGCGTCTTGGGCACATCAGACCCATCCGCCAACGTCAACGGAAGTCCATCCGCATCCCATGACCCATACACTGCCTTGTCTTGAAACATTTCCTTTGGTGGCACCTTGGCCTTCTCCCTCTTCTGCCTCTCAACTTCTTTCTTCTTTCTCTCAGCTTCTCGCTTTGCTTCCTCCTTGGCTAGCAAAGCTTCTTCCTTCTCTTTCCGTGCTGCCAGCAGCTTCTCAATAGGCACAAACTTGATCAAGCTTGGCCCTTCCGGCTGGTCATCAAGCTGTACACCAAGAGTAAATAAATAAGAATCCCGCATTTCGTCGCAAAAGGCCATGATCTCCTTCTTTTTTAACGGGTGTAGAGGCGCTAGCCGTCGGAGCTCATCCCGAATGCTAGAAATTGTTCGTACAAAGGGCATCGCCAACTCTTCTATCGTTGACGTCGTCCGAATCAAAACTTCCAGTCCTTCTTCTGGTTGTGTTTCCAACAAATAGGTAAGCCTCTCGGATGGTACTTCCAGCTCATACGCCACTCCTTTGACCTTTGTCATAATCTCTTGGAAAGGTTCAATGGCAGCGTGTGGATCAATGGAAATTGGACCCATCAATGGGTTGGCCGGACCCCATCCAATCGTAGGCTCATAGGGCAGCTTTGCATTCGGATCAAGGCCAAGGATCCTGACCATCTTGGTCACCCAGCGAGCAACATCTTCCAGGGTCTTGCTATTGCTTCCAGGGTTGGCCATGAACGTATTTGCTGACCGCACGAGACGTAGAATGATCTGCATGCCCTTTGGCGTGTCGAATGAGTCCCGCATGGCCTCATCATAGTCTTCCTGTGCTTGCAAAAGATCCCGAGACAAGTCATTGTCGTCTCCGACGTTGCATGGAATCAATCGGACGCCCCCAGCCCGCGAAATGACGTTTGTGAGGAAATTGTCAATTGTCGACTCCCAGCTGCTCGCCTGTTTTCTCATTTCGGGGGAGATTTCCAGGCCATCGTGCCAGCGGCTCATCAGAAATACAACACGCATGCTACGGGACGTGTATCCTGTGGCCAGTGCGTCTTGGATGGTCTGAAAGTTCTTGAGCGACTTGGACATCTTACTGCCAGCAATCGACAAATGGCCCATGTGGAAAAAGTTGCGGACCCATGTATGCTGCTCGCCCTTTTCCTTGTCAAAGAAAAAGGCCTCGCTCTGGGCCAGCTCATTGTCATGGTGGGGAAATGCCAGGTCAATGCCCCCCGAGTGCACATCCATTTGGCTGCCCAGAATGTCGGACGCCATGACGGAACATTCAATGTGCCATCCAGGACGGCCAGCACCCCATGGACTCGGCCACGACGGCTCGCCTGCCTTGGATTTTTTCCACAGGGCAAAGTCGCCTGGGTGTCGCTTTCCACCCATGGATTTCGACAGAGAACCCTCGCCTTCTTCCTGCAGAGCACGGTCATTCTTGCTCTCAGGACGGAGACGGGCGTACTGGTTGCCTGCACGCTCAAATGCTGCAATGTCAAAGTACACAGAGGCATCTGCCTCGTACGCAAAGCCGTTGTCGACGATGCCCTGTATAAACTTGACAATCTGCGGCACATATTCTGTCACACGAGTCACATTGTCTGGCATAAGAACGTTGAGCGCCTTCATGTCGTCATTAAAGACCTTTTCCATGGACTGCGTGAGGTCTGTGAACATGGAGTGGTCGCTCGTATCGACGGTGTCCTTGTACAACGAGTCGAGGTACGGTAGAAGAACTTCCATGGCCGACAAAAGAATGTCTTTTCCTTCGAGGTAGCCAATGGCAGCCAACGACATGTTGGAAACATGCATTTTGATCTTGGCCTCGGCATCGCCAGGGCTACCCTTGCCAGAAATTGTCCCTCCGTCAATAATAGCTCCGTATGCACTCTTGTAACGCTGCTCGTACGTCTCTGGCGTCACACCGTCGCCCAGAAGAGGAAGATTGGCCTGGGCATACTTCTGGTACGCCCTGAGCACGAGCTGTCGGACCTCGTCGTCCGTATACTTCTTCTTCCGTTCCATCTCAAAAAGACGCTTTCGACGGGCCTTGATGATGATTTTGTCGTCGATATCCGTGATATTCATGACAAAATGGACCTTGAGCTCAAAGTAGTGCATCAAAATGCGCCGAATGACGTCCGTCGAGACGTAGTTGCGGGCGTGGCCCATGTGGCTGAGGTCGTAGACCGTCGGGCCACAGGCATACCACGACACGGAGCCGTCTTCCTTTGTGGAAAACGGCACAGCTGCGCCTGGCCGGAGGGAGTTGAAAACATTAATACCACTCATTTTGTGCGTGCAATAAAGCCGTTTTGCAATTCTCGGGACGACAAAACGGTGAGGCAGACGAGCGACAATCTGCAGCCCTCTCAGCATCCAAGGGAAGTAGTGAGACGTAAGAACAACGGCGCTTTGCTACTATGACTCGACTGTCCCAATCGGGCAACAATAATGTTGGCAGCTTTGCGCCATAGGACCCACATGTCCCCACTATATTTATAGCTGCTCGTGGAAGATGGCGCGGTGCTAGGAGCTACTACTACCACATGGAGTACGCATCTACAGAGAAGGCGCCATGCGTAGCTTCCTTCCGGTAGAGGCATGTTTTGTTGCCATAGAAACCAATGGAAAGGCCGTGTTTCTGGAAGCGTACATTTCCACGGCCAATTCCTACACAAAGTACCCTGAATCCCATAGCTCTGTATTTCTATCCAACGCAAGATGAGGAGAATCTCGCACTTCCCTATCAATAACCAGTCGTCGATGGCCCTCTTTAGCCATATTTTCAGCCATTTGGACAACGACAACCTTCGACAAGCTGCGCTGCTTCACAAAGGGTTTTATCCCATTATTAAGCGAGAATCAAAGCGGCATCTTGACATCCACAGCTTCAGTGATTACGAAAAGTTAAAGGTAGATTTATATACAATGGGAGAGCTCTTTACAAGCATATGCATCTATTTTAAACAGCCCAACTGGGGCCGTTGGCTCCGTGACTGTTTGCATGGCGTTTTAGGCCATGTCATCAATTTAAAGAGTATTCGGCTGCGGATCAAGAATTTCGGCATTGCATTCTACCAAAAGTCCATTGAAAAACTGATCAGGCAAAATAGAAAAGTCGAGGTGCTCTCGATGCATTTTGATGCATTGCCTTTCATTATGAGAAACTTGGGGATGGACATTGCTCAATACATGCCCAACCTTCGCCAACTAACAATGGAAAATGGGACCTAGAACCTGCTGTTCAAAACAATTAGTTCGCATCCAAGTATATCAAGCCTCGATTTTCGTAATGATGCGCCTTGCGTATTTCCGGTGATGTATCCCATACTAGGACGGGCCATCTATAACCTCTCAAATCTACATACGCTGAAAATCGACGTTCAGTGTCTCAATGACGATTTTTTCAATGGCATCAACCACGGCTATGCAGCAAACCCCCGCTTCCCTTTCTTCCCTAACCTTTCGGAATTTTCTATAGGAAATGCCCGTACAACTATATACGGATCCATAATTCTTGGCATGTTTTTGAGGGGATGTCACAAGCTCAAGACGCTCAAAATACATGACTTGAAAGGCGTCCACGGGGTTTTCTTCATAAACATGATGTCTGGCGGCGCAGAAGCAGAGTTTCCTTTGCTCGAGACATTAACTGTAAAATCTCTGGAAACAGACGAGAGCGGATGGGCTGCTTTTGGAAATCTTCTCCGTGGATGCCACAAGTTGCAGAATATACGTCTCCAAGATCTAGATGGTGTCGCAGACGCCTTTTTTAAAAATATGCAAGTTGAGGGAGTTTTCCCGGTATTCCCGCTACTCAAAACTTTGCATGCCATTGATGTTGTAGTGCAAGAAAATGGGTGGTATGAATTAGGGGCCCTTCTACATGGTAGCCGTGGTATAGAGAATCTCCAACTCCAGGAGATTGATGTTCGTACTGGCACCTTTTTTGCCAGCATGTTCCCTGAAAGGGCTCCTGGAGAGCATTACCCCCTGAAGAATTTGAGAATCCAAAAAGTAAACTTTCAAAATGAAGATTGGCAGTATCTAGGGGGCGTTTTAAGGAGGTGCTCACAACTAAGCAATCTCGAATTGAGAGTCTTAGTACTGGATCGTGATAAACTGCTTCCCAAAATACTCAATGGAACGGGGCCCTTATTTTCGTCACTCGAGACTCTGGTAATAGACCGTGTATTTATGCCTGCTGGGGAATGGGGCTGTGTTGGGCAATTACTGAGTGCATGCCGTACGATCCGGTATCTCGAGCTGGCTAGTTTCATAACGACCACGGAAGATGTTTTTACTGACTTGACTAGCCATGACAAGGGTCCGTTGTTTCCAAAGCTGAGACAAGTATCTATCCATGAGATGAAAATGCCCAACAAAGCGTGGGAAAAACTTGGACAAGCTCTCCGTGCGTCTAGCCATATTACATCTGTTTTTTTGCGGGAGATTTATGGAATTGATAAGGATGACCTTCGACGAATGATTTTGTTTACAGATAGAGATCCACAGTAGTCTAGGCACCTTTTCATGGTGATGCATAGAATAGCGATTACAATACTATGTCTTTTTTTTACCCCAATATGATCCAAGTGTCCATGGCAAAGGGCCATTTTTCACCACTAATTTTATAAATACATCATAGCAAGGAGGGGGCTGGTGTCTAATGGATGCCCCGATACTTGCATGCAAATGCAGGGTGAAGTAAAAAAAAGAGGATTGAGGAGTTCTCTTTATGGCAAAATGAAGGCGATACATTGTTTTCCTATAGAAGAGGACCCCATGACGAGGGGCTTGTTTCGACGGCTTGTGCAAGAATGGAATATGGATACGTTTCAAAATGCCCGTCTTTTATTCAAAGATGTGTATGAGCTATTGCAGCAGGAGTCAAGGGCCCATTGCCGTGTTTCCGATATAGCAGAGTACAAGAAGCAGAGAAGACGTATATATTTGCTGGGGGAATGCATAGAGAGTCTTTGTCTTTGCTATTTTCACCACGATCACTGGGATGCCGCCATGTGCAGTGATTTGCTGGGAGCCCTACGACGAGTCTGTCGTGTCAAGACGCTGGAGGTTTGGCTAGAAAATGGCAACATGACGGTGTGGGAAGCCATCATGGTTCGACTGGTGGAGCAAAACCGAAAGCTGGAGACGCTCACGATACGCTGCTCCATGACCAGAAGGGTCCCGCCTCGATTGGAGCAAGCCTTCATCCAAGGCATGCCCAGTCTTTTGGCATTGGACGTGGTGCATATTCCTTTGAAGCAGGTGGCGGCCATGGTTTCATCCCACCCCCATCTTCGTAGACTTGGCATTGAGGGGGGCTCCTTTCGCACCAGCGCGTACATGGACTTGGGCCTGGCCATGAGAAGTCTCCATGACCTCGAGGATCTCGACCTCTCACTACTACATACCGTCACCATGGATCTGTTCCAAGGCATGCAACGCGGCTCATCAGTAGAAAATATATTTCCTCGGCTCGCAAGGGTACGTCTCGGCCATCTACAAATATCCGAGCCTGGATGGGGGGCCCTGGGCACGGTTCTAGGGACATGCCACCAGCTTAAGACTCTCGACATCTACGAAATGAGAGATATGACCGAGAATTTCTTTATCAATATGCTTTCCACTAATAAGAGCACACCCATCTTTCCACGGCTCACATCCGTCCATGCTAGGGCATTGAAGACGACAAAAGGGGGCTGGGAAGCATTCGGGGATATCATCAAGACGTGCCACCAGCTCCAAACACTGCATGTATGCGACCAGACGCCCGACGAATGTATTGCCACCATTCTCCTTTACCGCAGCCAGAAGAACCTCCCCTCGCTCCAGGTTTTGACATAGTTTCATATACATACACTCTTTACTTCCTTCTACACTGCCATCTCCCTCCCATCTGTCTCGCCCATAATGTCGCTATTCCAGCCATACACCCGTATCGGTATGGCCGCCTCAAAACTCTCCACCTGCAGCACCTCTGCCGGCACCAAAGCAAGCCCCCCTCGGTCGTCATGCGACAATTGCTCCAGCAGCGATGGCGCCACGTACGCACCCGGCTGTGCATCGCCACTGCCCCTAGGCACGACAAACTCGAGACGGATCTTCCACTCCAGATGGACGCCCGTCGTGATGAACTCGGGCGTCGCCAGGGGCGGAATCACGGCCGTAAAGACAAACCGCTGGCTGTACATGGTCGCCTCGGACGAAGACGCATGCACCTTGCGAGACGCCCTAAAAACACTCGCCTCGGAACGCAGCGCAAGCGTGGGGTCCACGATCCGCTCCGCCGACTCCAACGACGCATGGATCGCATAGCACGGCACAGTAGCGCCCTTCAAGTCGACAACCACAGTCACCAAGTCACCCAGACGGTACGCAGGACGCGCCAGCATGACGGTGCCCACCTTGGACCGGTTGCGTGTAATGTCGAACCGGTTGGGGCTGACGCGCTGGCCATCCACAGGGCCGTCCTTTTCGGCACGGTTGCTCCTCAGAATCGCCAAATCAACGGCCTCGCGCGACGTCAGACTCAGCAAGGAGCGATGCTGTGGGTCCTCGAGCAACGTGGACGCCGTCGAGGCCCTCCGGGAGGCTGCCACCGAGGGCGACAGGAGGGGCTGTGTCTTGTCCTCGGCAGGCTGCAACAGCTTGTCTACATACGATAAAAAGCCATCCAGGTCAGAGAAATCAGCCCCGTCCCCCTTGGCCTCCTTGGGCATCTTTTGCTTCTTCTTTTGCGTGCTCATCTGTGCATGGTCCACCACCCACGGCGTCCTTGCGTCTCTATCGGAGAGCAGCTGGACGGCTGCATCGTCTCGCAGTTGGATGTACGGCGCCATCAAGTCGTGGCCAAGGATATCGCCGTGGCCATTCACAGTGCCAAGGACACGAAAGGGAATCTCCACTGACCGGATGCGCTGGTCCTTGATGGATCCAGGACGTTGTGTTCCAATCACAAGAGAATACGAAATCTTAATGGCCTTGCCACGGTGTGTTGGTGGCAGACCTCGTGGCAGATGGACTGCGTATTCGTACGTCCTGCTCTCGCCTGGCGCCAGACGCAGATCAACAAAGAGAATGGACTGCGGAGTGCTTACGAGAGGCACGGCCTTGGCACTGGCTAGATCGCGCATTTCCTTGATGGAGCTCAGCTCGCCATTGCCAAGGAGATCGCCAAAGGAGTTGACCACGGACGAGGCCATGGTAGAGGCCACTGACGACGTAAAGGAGGAGGCAAGGCCCCATCCAAAGCCACGAAGGAGCCCACCCTCGCTCTTCTTCGTCTCAATGCCGACGACGCCACCGCCCTGCCCCCCGACGACGCCCCTCCGCTTGATAGGCTCAAAGGGCGCCAGGTCGACGAGCGAGCCATCCAGCGTAAAGGAGCCCTGGACGCGTGCAAAGCCCATCATGAGCGTCTCTGGCGGCGCCACAGCCACATTTGGCTGGCGGGTCCTCTGGGCTGGATAGCTCCCCATGGAGGGCTTTGTCCGGTAGGGGCCCGAGAGAGGCGGACGCGCAGTGCCATGGAAGGGCTGGTGGACGTACTCGGACGCGAGGGTCTCGCTCGAGTGGTTACTTATGGAATAAAACTCACCGCTGCTCCGGGGCGTCCCGGCAATGCTTGTCGTCGAAATGACGCGTGCTTCGGTAGGTCCACGGTACACCGTCGACTGACTGTTGGACACTACCGTGGGACTACGCGTGTGTGGGCTGCTGATGCCCGTGCTGCTGCTTCTTTCCATCGAAAGCCCCCCGAGACGGGCCGCCATGCCGTCCTCCGTGGAGACACTGGCGGGGGCGTCCCTCGCGGCCTTGTCGTCCTCGCTTACGGGCGTTGCTGGGAACTTGAAGTCTGCAAGAACAGGCACGGGAGACCGCGGGGAGCTTCGAGACGCTGTCGACGCCACGGCAGCCGCATTGGGCATGCTCGCCGACCCGGTCAGCCGCCCACGGCCCTGAGACACGGACGCCGCATAGCTGTGCACAGGACCGTGTGTGGGGCCATGTGTAGGGCTCGGGAAACGCCCATTGTCTGTCGTTAGTCCCGGTTTTATATGCTTTTTTTATATGGCGAAAAACGCACTTCTGCTGGCAAAAGACGCCCCAATCTGCAGGCTCGAGGCCCGCGAATGGCCCCGTCGGTGCGCTGCGGCGGGTGCTGCGCCCATAGACGGCCCTGTGGCCTCTGTTCCGACAGATGACATGGACACAATCGACAACGATCGTCGGTGTTTCCCGTCCGGAACAGCTCCCTGTGGCTCCCCGCCGCGTCCGCCAGCACCCACAGACACCATAGACACCGCCTCGGGGCCCGGCCCGCCCACGGAGAGGCTGTTCCGGTGCCGTGGACGACTCCCGGAAGACGCCGAAATCAGCGTCGACAGCGCCGGAACGGCCGTCGCAGGCCGCGTGGCCGCGTTCGCAAACGTTATGCGGCATCGCACCTCGTCGCCCGAAAACACGGCGGGCTCTAGCCACTGCACGGAGACCTGGATATGGCTGCTTCCAGGGCCGTTTCTTTCACGTCCCATTTTGCTCGCTCGCTCGCTCTCTGGACCGCTGTTTTCGCCGGATTACGTGCATAGACACGGCATAGTCGGACTCTCGCTCTGTCGGTTCTGTCCTGGGCCTCTCAGCTCGTCGTCTTGCGGCTGTTTTTCGCCGGCAGTTGCGCCGATGCCACAGCTTATGTCACTGACGCAACTAGCACGTGATGCGTCATCACGTGCACCTACTCCTGGCATGGCGTTCAAACTTCAAACTTCAAACGTAGGTTAGGTATGTACCTATGTACCTGACGCCAAGCCATTAGTCCCCAAAGTCTTGGCGGCCGTTCCCCAAAGCGCCGCCATTACGTCATGCACCGTTGAAATTTGGAAGGCTCTTCTTTTTACTGACGAGCAGCGGTCTTGAAAGAGTAAAAATATTAAAAAATGCTATTTGCAGAATGCTTTTGCAAGGCGCATTTTTATGGGAAAGATAAGACAGACGCTAGCCTGAAACGATGCTGGAACAAACTGAAAATGTGGAGAGCGAATCGGGTGTAACGCGTTTTCATACCCATGTACTACCAAAGTACTGCTAGCAGTGAGCGCCATACATTTTGTATGCGAGCGTCTATAAAAGGTACGCCAGCGATACACACACGCATTCGACAATGAGGTGACGCTCAGCGTCGCGTTTATCCACCTCCAACACATGAGAAGCTCTCCAAAAGAAGACGAAGAAGAAAAAAAAGAAAAAAAAAGGGCCGTTGCCAAAAAGAAATACGAGATTCCATCTGACAATGTTGCTTTTCACCTCTTCACGAAAGCGTTTGATCTTGACACGATCAATGTAAATAAATAATGAAAAAAGAAAAAAAAAAGGTAGAGTAGCACGTCCATCCGCGTTTCGGATGAAGGGGTTTCGATAAAGGTGTAGCGTCGCAAACAGAACAACCATTTCACAAGAAAAGAAACCACAAAAATAAATTTTCACCATTTAAAATATCGGTAGTGTCCTTTTTTTGCATTCTCTCTTTTCGAATTCCTTTTCATCACACACTCTTTTTCCGTCACTCGTTTTATCACTCTTTTTCTTGTTCTCGTACCATGCATTTTGCTCTTCTTTCTGGTGCCGTCCTCGGCATGGCCGTCTCCGTCAAGGGCCTTGACCCCATTAGCTCACTCGGCAATAAGTTTTTCCAAAAAGACGGCTCCCAATTCTTCATCAAGGGCGTTGCCTACCAACTCTCCACAGACGACCCTTTGAAAGATGGCGACCAATGCCTTCGGGATACCTCCCTCATGAAAGAGCTCGGCGTCAATACCATCCGTGTCTACCACGTCGACCCCTCCGCCGACCACTCTGCGTGTATGAAGGCCTTTGACGATGCTGGCATCTATACTCTCATCGACCTCGACACCTTTGACTCCTACATCCTCTCCCCCACCATGGCCGGCCCGACATGGACAAAGGACCAGTACGACCGCTACGCCAACGTCATGGACGCCTTTGCCCAGTACGACAACGTCCTCGGCTTCTACATTGGCAACGAAAATATTGCCAAGAGCACCCAGTCCAATGCGGCCCCCTTTATCAAGGCTGCCGCCACCGATATGAAGGCTTACCGCGACAGCAAAAAATACCGCCAGATCCCCATTGGCTACTCGGCCGCCGACGTAGCCGAGCTGCGCCCCATGCTCCAAAACTACCTCACTTGCGGTGGCAACGACGCCCAAATCGTTGACTTCTTCTCCCTCAACTCGTACGAATGGTGTGACCCCAACACCTACGAAGGCTCCGGCTACGCCCGTCTCGAAGACATGTCCAAAAACTTTCCCGTCCCCATCTTCTTCTCGGAAACCGGCTGCAACGTCCCCGGTCCCCGTGTCTTTGACGACCAGACCGCCATCTTCGGCCCCGAAATGACGGGCGACTGGTCCGGTGCCATCATTTACGAATGGATCCAAGAAGCCAACAATTACGGCCTCATCACCTACGGCAATGGTGACGCTTCTGACAATGCCCCCCGTAGTGGCACCCCTAGCAAAATGACCCCTGATTTCGACAATCTCAAGAAACAATGGGCCGCCATCTCGCCCTCTGGCGTCCACCGCGACAGCTACGACCCTTCCAAAACCGTCTCCACGCGAGACTGCCCTGCCGCCACCAATGGCTGGATGATTGACGGCAACGTGCCTTTGCCTACCATTGGCGCCCATAATGTGAAGAATACAAACACCGAGGGCCCCTCCACGATGAGTTCCGGCAGCTCTCTGCCTTCCAGCACCAACTCTGCATCGCCGTCCCATGCATCCTCTTCCTCGAGCGCCTCCACCTCGGACGCTTCCCCTTCGAGCTCCGGAACAGGCGCCATCGTCTCGGCCTCGCCCTCTGCCGACGTCGGTGGCGCCGCCTCCCATCTCGGCCCCTTTTCTGCCGCCTCCATCATTGCCTTTTCTCTCGTCCTCGCCAGATGGCTCTAGAATCTTATTTACCATCTTAATCATAATCTTTCAACTTTTTTCATTTGTTTCATTTTTTATGCTTTTGCTTCCTCCTTGGGCACTACAAAGTCTTCCATGGTAATGATCCCTCGCTTCCATGCATACAATGCTTCATATGCTGCCCTCGTCTCCGCCTCGTCGCGCGTCTTGGCATCCACAATGTCCACCACACACCGCCCATTTAACAATAGCCGACAATTCACAGAACCCCCCACCTGTTCAGGGCCTACTCCTGTTGTCTGCATCTCTGTCAGCATCGGCGCCGCACCATCCTCGGCCACTTTACGGTCGTAGTCAATCTTGATCTCTCCCGTAATTGCCCCCAGCTCTTCCTTGGGGTGCATCAGGTGAATGTCGTCTTCCAATGCCCGTCGAAGGTACTTGAGCACCCCAAGATGCTCCACAAACGCCTGTGCCACCATCATGGACCCCGAGTCCACCCAAATCGCGCCCAATATAGACTCTACCAGATCCGAATAAAACTTTTCCGGCCGCAGTTGCGATAAAAGCACCCATGGATACTCATCGTCTCCCCAAATGGCCGCATGAATCGCATCCTTCACTAGCGTAAACCTCTCCATGGCTGCTCGCTTCGACGCAAAAAACTCCGCACTCGTTCCATGCCGCATGTACATCCACAGCGGCTTCAGCATCTGCCCTGCTGCCAGCACATGCCCTTGCTCGTCCATGGTCGTCTCCTTCCCCTTGAGCAAACTCGAGTGGATGTTGTGCACGTTTGCCTCGCTCTTCTCCGCCAACAACAGCGACATGACGGCATTCCCCAGAAAATTGGCATTCGCCATGGTTGTGCGCAACAAATGCATCTTTTGATGCGTCAGCTGTGGCTCTACGCTCGCCAACGTCTGCACAAGAATATGGTCGAGAACGGCATCGCCAAGGAACTCGAGCCGCTCAAGACACCCCCCGTCACTCCCGGTGCTCGGCGTCGACGCATGCGTCATCGCCTCGTTGAGAAGAGACTTCCTTTTGAACGTATACCCGATCAGCGTCTCTAGTTCCACTGGTGGCAGAATTGCCGGACACTGGGGCGCTGCATTGTAGAGAATGGCATGGCACTTTTCCAGCGGCAGCCAGTCGTAGTCATGAATAAAGAGCTCCATGCATTTGAGAGCAGCAGACATGCCCTGGTCCTTGTGGCACGCACCAATCAAGGCCTCGACAACGTCGGCAAGCGTCTTGGTAGACAGGCCCTCCTGCTCCATCGAAACTAGCTTGTCGGCGCCTTCCAGGCTAGGATCAATCGTGTCACAGTACCGCTTCCACGTCTTGAATGCCCACTGCTTTGTTATGATAAACTGGTCAATGCCCATTTCAATGGCTGCTCGAGACAGCCGCGAGTTGGACACAAGCCTGTCCTTGAAGACAGACAAGAGCCGCACAGGCGCAATCAAGTCTGCCGTTAGTAAGCATCTCGGAACACAAAATAGCACCTACTCTTGGCTGTGCAGTTGGCTGTGGCACACAGTTTCAGAATCGAGTCCCCAAGAAACTCAATGTTCTCGTAGTTTGACGGCAGCCGGGCCACAGGAGCGCTGATGGCCGTCGTGAACAGCGTTGGGTCCCTCACGTTCAGCGTCTTGAGCTTCGTATGGTGGAGCATCTGGTACGTCACCAAATGCGCCTCGATAATCGGCGTCAACGCTGGCAAAATAGACCCAAGCTGCACATACGATATTGGCAGCCCGTCAATCCTGCACATGCTCTGTGGAATCACCCGTGGGTACGGATGCGACGCCGACACCTTGCCGGACATGGGCGGCCCAATATCGATGTCGTCGTCTACCTCTACGTTGCTCGTGGCGTGCAGCAAACCTACAATCTTGGGCCATGTCCGGATAACAATATAGGGCTCGTCCTCCGGCCACGACATAAATAAATGGCCCGGTTTCCGGACGAGCTGAATAGGCGGCCGCTTATCCAAATGGCCAATATAAATATACGGAACCCCGTCCATGGCCCTCACCAAGCTCGTGCTCCCCCGAGACGCAAAATTCGCACGCGTCTGGCCCCTGTACTCCTCCTTGGAAAACTCAATGGCCCCGATGTGCTCCTGCCGCAGCACCTCCCCCACAATGACGAAATTAAGACACCGATGGGCCCTGCCCAGCTTCCATCGATAGCCATAAGCTGCATTCAAAAGAATGCCTGAATGGTCGTCGTCCATGTGATACTCACCCTCTCCCCTCCCATATGGCACAGGGACACCTGCCGCAATGTTGATGGTCCACGGATCCGGCGAATGCGCCGTCCAGTACAGACAAAACGTGGGAATCGCGGGAAGAGGCAGTGGCAGTACAAGATCCATTGTGAAGAGAGTCTTCCCATTCGTGCTGTCCAGCGTCAGCCGGTGCTTGTACACCACAGAGGGACCCGCGGCCTGTTCGATGTCCTTCCACATGGAGTAGATGGTCGGCCAGGGCCTGTACATTGGCTGGACAGGGACCGTGCTGTCGCGGCCCTCAATTTTCCGCGACACGCCTGCCCACTGGGGCAGCAGATTGTCGCCAACAAGTCCGACATCGTAGATGGCCCTGTACGCCGTCAAGGCCGCGTCTACAAAGGCCTCTTCGGGCGTCTGCCATGCATGGGAGCTTGTAGTCAGCCGCAAATGGTCCGCGAGCGACCGCGGAAGCTCGACGGTGGCCCGAACAAGCCCCGTGACAGGGTCCCGGAGGGCCCGGTACACAGGACGCAGATTTGTGTACGAGGCCGTGGTCAATGTCGAGCAGAAATGCTGCAGGTGTTGCCTTGCGTCTTTGGCAGCCAGCCGTGCGCCTGTCCGGGGAACAAAGATGGGCGGCAACAGCTTATCGAGCTCGGAGAGCCCGGCTTGGGGCGGCTGGATCTCACGGTCCTCCTCTCCGTATTTCCTCTTCATTTCTGCTTCCAGCTGTTCCCAGTCGCGAATGCTTTCTGCCGTCTCATCGGCAATGTTAAATAATAAATGAAATGTAGATGCTGTATCGCGGGCCCGCCCGCGGCGCTGAATGTATGCTTTAAGACTAGTCAGCGAGTCCAGACAGATTACAAAATTGCATGATGGAATGTCTATGCCTTCCTCGATAACGCTAGTGGCGATAAGCAGATTTATAGTGCGGTCGCGGAAGCTTTCCAGCACCTTGAGCCCATCCTGGGGCGCTAAAAAAAGTGCGTTTTCTAGTGGGCCCTTTTGCTGCGACACCCCTACAACGTGCTGGGTGCGAAAGTGCTTGCTCAGTCTCGGGTGCAGCGACAGCACATGCGAGAGAATGGCGGCTACCTGCTTCTGCTGCACGAAAATAATGCCCGTGGCGCCAGGCTTTGCGTACTCCTCCAAAATAGAAACAACCTTGTGCAGACGCGCTGTAAATGAGCTCAGGAGCGTCACAACGCCATACTCGTCGGCATCTGGCGAAACTGGCGTTTCAAACATGCATGGCTTGATCAGGTCGGCTAGCATCGGCTCCTGGACGGCGCTGTCTGGATCTGCTATTGCCTTTAGCACCCGTCGGCTCACTGTGTCAATGTAATACTCCGCAGCCCACCATCCGAGCTCTTCTGCTGTTATTGTAGCCCTCCTGGCAAATGCCAGCAGAAACTCGACTGTCCACTGGGCGTCTTCCCATTTGTAGCCGTATTTCTCCTGTACTTCGCCCGCTACAAAGCTCGTCTTTGATGGATCATCAAGCATCTTTTGCAGCCGTCTGTAGTTGGGTCCTGCTTTGGGCGGCTCCAGCTCGCGAAAGGCATGCCATTTTGTCTCTGAGCGTCGCGTGTGCGAAACGAGCTCCGATCGGTTCCGCGTGGGCGTAATGCAGAGGGAATCCAAGGTAGTCTCGAGGTCCTCAAACGTATCCAGCTTCGAGCCCTGCACGGGACTGGCCGTCAGGCCTAGAATAGACGGGCACGGCGTCCCTGCCTCCTTGCAGGGCGTGTAAAACTCCAGCATGATGCGCCGCCCGGCACTGTGCTTCACACACCCATGGGCCTCGTCAAAGACAATCAGCGCAATGCCGTCCATACTGACAAATCCATGCACCAGGGCGTCAAAGAGGATCTGCGGCGTTGCAACAACGATGCGCACGCCGTCGAGGACGTCATCCCACACCTCCTGCGTGGACCACGAGTCGACATTCTTGTCGCCCGCCAAGATGATGGAGCCAACACTGGGAATCTGAGACTGGATGACGCCTAATTGTTGATATGAAAGAAATACTGTGGGTGCAATAAACCATATTCTCTGCACATGTCAGCTCTCGTTCTCGCAAACGACGCACCATAGAAGAATACCTTGTGTGGCTCGGCTTGGTCGAGCTCAGCTTGCATTCGAAGAATAGCCCTTGTCCAGTTAGGCCCATTCTACACAGACATGCTCCCCTTACACTCTTGTCTTCCCAGTGCCTGTGTCCATGGCTACAATGACATTCCGCTTGAGGCTCTCTTCGAGCATTTCCAGCTGATACGACCGAGACTTTGCCTTGAAAGTGTCTGCGTCGTTATTAGGATTCGACACGGGCGTCTTTCCGAGGTCGTCTTCATCGCTGTCCTTTATTTCGGATAAGGACACGCCCGTGGGATAGAGCCCGTAGATCCTGGACTCGCCTAGAGCCATTTTGAATTTGAAATGAGGACGGCTCGATATAAAATGTTGTATAGTTGTAATCAATGAAGACCAAGACTTGCGGGCAAAGCGTAGCATATAAGCCCAAAACGCCTATTCTAAAAAAGTAAGAATGCACCTAGCCGTCAATCTACCTGCTAACACAGCATGTTGTGTTTATGGGAGTCGACGTCCAGCAAATATCCGTCCCATATGTACATGACGGGCTACATCATGTATCCCAGTGGGTACCCCACTAGGCACCTCGAGAAGATAAGCTAGCCTTGTAGGTAGGAATGGAGGCCATCGTAAACTACTAGTATGCGCTCATTGTACGCTGCCGGCTTCAATGCCTGGAATCAAATCACGCCTGATGGCCAGCAAGATGTAAAAGAATTTACCTGCATAGCAAACGGTGACACTATCCATGTAGAAGCAACCCTGTCAAGCACGGTAGGCATGTCTTTTTGCCAGACCATCAACAGACCATACCTAATAAAAAAGTAACAACATCAACGGCGACACGTGCCCTTGGATACACCGAAAAGACGGCCTCCCCCTACTGCCAGGCTCTTAATGGCCACATTGCTGGTGCGTCTCTTTCCGGAAAGAACCTTCATGTAACAAGCAGTATATGACGGCGTCGACACGATTACGGAGTACGCCTCCATCAAAAACCTCCACAAGGCCCCCTTGAGGGAACATAGAGGGTACCCAGACATTGTCACGATTGTTTCCTATGCCGTAGGCTTCGCCGCTCTTTCCAAAGATGGAACTGTCTACACGTGGGGAGATACCCGGTACCCAAACTGTTTGGGAAGGGACGCTGTGGATGCGTCCCTGCCCGGACGGGTCGAGTGTCTCGAGGACGTACCCACGGGCCCCATTGTTAAGATTGCCGCTGGTGGGTACATGCTAGCAGCTCTTACGGCTGGCCGTGACCTGTACTGCTGGGGCTGCTACCCTGGACGGGCCCCTGTTCTTGCCATTGACGGCACCCCAGAGCCTATTGTTCTCTCGCTCGCCAATGGCCAGGAACGTGACATTCTAGATGTAGCCTTGGGAGACCACCATGTCATTGCCCTTGCTGATGACGGCCACGTCTACGGGACTGGCTCCAATAAAAACGGCCAGCTCGGCCTTGGCGAAGCTTCTTTCGCCCCGCAGTGGACCCAACTGTCTGGTCTTGCCCATGCAACAGCCCATGGCGTCTTTGCCGGGCCCCGTGCGTCCTTTGTAGTCGTCCATAAAACACGCTGAATTCATTTATTCTCAAGTTATAAAGCCGTCAAGTAATCCTCAATTTCCTGCGGCGTTAGGCTGCGGAAGCGCGGTCCCCGAGCACCCTCAACGCCCTCCATGCCCAGCAGATGGTCGGCCGGCTCGTCGACAATGCCTGCCCATTAGCTGATAATTGCACAAAAAAGAACTTACCAATCTCAATCGTGTCGCCCGTCATCTCGCCCTCGATAGACTCCTTTAGCGTCAACAGAGCAATGTGCACGGCGTCCTGCAGGCTTAGCCCCTCCGTGTATCGCTTCTCCAGGAACGTCTTTGCCGAGGCGGCGTTCTTGCCAATAGCAGTCGCCTTCCACGGGAAATAGCTGCCCGACGGGTCGACCTGGTACAGCATGGGGCCGCCCTTGAGAATGCCGCCCGTCTTGCCCGTCAGCTTCACCTTTTCGCCTGCGTCCACGTCCTCCATCTCCTGGTCGGCCGCCATCTTGGCTGCCCTGGCCGCAGCGTCCTTTTCGAGCTGCTCCTCGGGCAGAATGCCCTCATCGTAGCCGGCAATCAGCAGACTGACTCCGTAGGGCCGCACGCCGCCCGACTGCGTGGCTTCCTGCATGATGCGGGCCACGTCCTGCACCAGGATGCGCGTCGGCGGATGTTCGTTGTAGACGCGCTTGTATGAATGCGAGGTTTTGCGGGCACGGTCCACGAGGACGCGGTAGTCGGGCCCCATGCCTGCATAGACCATGCCGATGTCGGGCGTCACAAGAGCCGTCTTGGACAGCGACGAGGGGTCGGCCAGCGGCGACGACGCCTTCTTTTCCGTGGCGAGAACAATGCCGTTGGCCGCTATTTGATCAGCCGTCAATGTCCGTGGGTGTCCCCGCACAAACCTTTGATGCCAATGGCCGTCACGCCCTGGTTCACCGCATTCAGCGCATATTCTGCCCGTCAGCATTCGCCGCCTCGCGTCGCGGCTACAAACCAATCTGCACGAGCTTTCCACTGCTCCGTCAGCCATCCGTTTTCCATTGTATTTGGAGCGTACCTGGGGGAGAATGTCGTCAGAGAGAAGGAGTAGCGGTCCGCCATTGTCTATCTAGTGTACGGGGCGGTTTCGGGGGTTGTGTCGTCGGCCGTCGACAGCTGGTTTTCAGGCACACTCTGTTGCGCGTCGAGCTGCCACCAGCTGCTCGGCTATATGAATTATACAGCTAACCGTGCTTATGTAAACATCCGCGTTGTTGCGGTGCCACGGCAGCAGGCTAGCAGCACAGCTGTTTGATATAGCCGGCCGTTTTGGAGCGGCTTGATTGTGTCCATGGAATGCATGCCAACTGCATTGCTTGATGATGGCATTATTTCCGTCTACTTTGAAGAGCCTTATAGTTTACATATATGCATCAAGGAAAAACGTCTCGGCTTGTTCTAGCACAATAGAGCAAAAGGGGGCCATCCGTACAGTCTCCTCAATGCCATGGACTCCAAAGGGTTAGAGGGGTCATCGAGCGTCAGCTTCAATCGCCCTGGCTTTGGGCGTCACAGACACACAAAAGTGGGGTAGCTTTCACAAGCAAATACATACATACTCAGATTACATAGCGTGATAAGTCATCGCTTTTCTGTCCGTCTTGCTTTCGTTCTTTCAAGTAAAATACGCTGTCGTCTCTCCTCTGTTGCCCCTCTCCAATCTCCTCCCGCCCGCTTATATCACACACCTTTCAATAGAGCTTCAGTGCTATCCGTTATCAGAGGTATTCCTCAGCTTCATTCCTCACCGCTTTGGTGTCACTTTTTTTCTGCCAGTTTTGACGACACCGGAAACCTGCCGCTTGCAAGTGGGAGGAAAAAAACTAATCGAGGTTGCAGAATTGAAAAAAAATTAGTGCAGAATCTTATTCTTTTTTTTTTAAAAAAAAAAAGTCCGCCAAGGACGGTTGAATACTACAAAAACAGACTCAATCTCGAGTTTGAGATAGAAACTGCCTTTGAAATGGTCAAGAATATCGTAGTTCTTGGTGGTAATTCACACCCAAGATTGGTGGAGAGTGTGTGCAGCATCCTTGGCATTCCACAATGCAACCGAATTCTGTCAAAGTTCGAAGTCGGCGAAAGCCGCTGTGAGATCCAGGACAGTGTGCGTGGCAAGGATGTCTACATCATCCAGAGCGGCAGTGGCTCTGTCAACGACAACTTTGTCGATCTCTGCATTATGATTTCGGCCTGCAAGACCGGTTCGGCTCGCCAGGTGACGGCTGTGATGCCCCTCTTCCCATACTCGCGCCAGCCAGATCTTCCGTACAACAAGGTGGGTGCTCCTCTCACAAAGGGCCCCAACATGTCTGTTTCGAGCACGCCCAAGATGAACGACTATACCTTTGAGAGTGTGCCGGCTACGCCTGGCGTGGCCTCAAGAACGCCCATTCTCGGGAGCCAGACAGACCTCGCCAGCGCCTTGAGCAAGACGTCCATCTCGAGCGAATCGAGCCGCGCGAATGGCCATGCCGATTCTGCCCAGCCTCAGTTTACGACGCATGATTATGATTCCCACCGTCTGATTAAGAGCTTCCAGGCCAAACCTGGGTACAAACAATGGGTTGCCCAGGCCGGTATTCTAATTGCCAACCTGCTTACCTGCGCCGGTGCTGACCACGTCATCACCATGGACCTCCACGACCCCCAATACCAGGGCTTTTTCGATGTGCCCGTGGACAATTTGTACGGCAAGCCCTTGTTGCAGCGCTACATCCAGCAGAACATTCCCGACTTTAGAGATGCCGTGATTGTCAGCCCAGACGCGGGTGGCGCCAAGCGTGCTACGTCGATTGCGGATTCCCTTGGCATGGAGTTTGCGCTCATCCACAAGGTTTGTTTCCATGCAGCCTGCTCTGTGTGTCCTCTAACCGTGTAGGAACGCCGTCCTACCAAGATTACAGACCGTCAGAATGCCACCATGATGCTTGTCGGCAATGTCTCCAACCGCGTCTGTGTCCTGGTGGACGACCTGGCGGACACGGCCAACACCCTTACACGTGCTGCTAAGCTCTTGAAAAAGGAGGGCGCCACATACTGCTATGCCCTGGTGACACATGGCGTGCTCAGTGGCGATGCCATTTCACGCATCAATGCCTCTGCTCTTGACAAGATTATCGTGACAAACTCTGTGCCCCAGGAAGAGCACTGCTTGGCCTGCCCCAAGCTCGAAGTGCTCGATATTTCTCCTATATTTGCAGAGGCAATCCGCCGTGTCCACTATGGCGAATCCATCTCTGTCCTCTTTTAACACGGCAGAGACTTCTTTTGCATTTTATTTTTTCTAGACAATTGTATAGCGTGGTGTGCCTTTTCTACAGCAGGACTTTCAAGACTACAACCATGGTAAAAATGTCAAGGGGATCTTTGTTCAAGCAAGCCCGTATACAGTGCTTAGTCATTAAGGCTGCAAAAAAAGATGTGGGTCTGTTCGCGATGATATTTTTTGGTCATCTCGAGCTTTCTTTCTTTCTTTTCTCCTTCCTTCCTTCGAAGTGCAAAAAGTACATCAAAATGTGGCAATTAAAAAAAATTTTATTTGCCTGCATAGCAACGCCCCAAGGGTACCAGTATCTAGAAGGTAGTAGTATTTTCTTTCTCTTCTTTGTATCGTTTGTTTGGCATTACTTCACCCTTGTTCAATCTCGACCCTAGAATCCGTCTTCCCATCAATGCTTCAACAATGGATGTAAACCTATGGAACGTGCTTGAAATGGCTAGCCTTGGGTTTTTCGCCGCCAATTTTACATTTTCCTTGTATCAATCGTTGTTCGTCCTGGTGATCTTGGTGGGTGATGTAGCACAGTTGTTGAACACGGCCTACGAGTTTGAAAAGCCTAGTTTGTTTCTGCAATTTTACCTGGACTATTTTGGCTATTTCTTTCAATTTTTTGGATGTGACTCGTTAGACCTGGAGTATTCTCATGATGTGACGGCATTTAGCCCCAAAGGCGTCCTCTATGCACTCGTGGCGGTCTGCTGGGTTAGCACCATTGTAGTCGTCGTGTCTGAGTATATCAGGGCCACGCCAGAAATTAGATTTGCTGCTATTTTAGGCTGTCTTCCACAGTTTCTTCTCTCCTATGAAAACATGAATCCTATGGTGGAAGCCGCCGTGCAAATAAGGGAATTTTGTGTTACTATTCCCTTTGCCTTTGCAGGTGCTTCTTTCATTCTTTGGGTATGCTTGCTTTTTTTGGACCAAAATAACTCACAGGAAGCTGTCTCCGTTAGTTTTGGTGCATATTTTCATGACGTATGTGATGGCTGTGAGACATATAATTTCAATGGAATGGTTGAACTGGATCCGAAGACGGGTGCAGCGGCGGGCTCCGGTTGAAGCTTGATGGTATGTATTTGTTACTGTAAAGGTTTGTATGTTCATTCGCACACTCTTAAGTTGTCTCTAGACCTATTTACCTCCGTGTTGAGCCTACTAGTCTGTGTGCGAAGATGAAGCCTGTTTTGATACACGCCTTTGTTGGTGGGCCTTGACGTTTTGCTGAGGCGCACTGTTATGACAAGGTTTTGGAACAATTGCCAATGGTTGAACCCCAAGGCATGCTGGGAGGTATTCGTTTACGTCTTGTAAAGGGATGCTTTTACGGACATGTATTTTTCTGTTTCTCGAGGTCATTCAAGATTGACCTGATTGGAAAGAGAGGATCGGGGTGTGATTGGTACAGATTAGCGTTTTCATTGATAATTGAAGCATGATATGAGGAATTGCAGGGATTTAGCTGGAGATCCGATCGACCAATAAGGGCGCGTCTTCAGCGATAGATGCACGTGAAATATGGGTCCCGTCGCAGGGGTTAGTGGACACTTTTTGCTATTCGTCAATTGATGCAGGCGAAGAGATTCGGGGAGAACCAAGCGCATCTTCTTTTCAAAGCTCTCACAACTAGGGCCAAAGATGCACTTTGCATACCCCCCTCGAAAAAACTCCAATGCAGGGTTTAGGCCGCGCAACAGCTCCAGGATGAGCCGACAGAGCCGGAACCGGCTTGTGGCGTTCTGTGCAGTCTTCGCGTTGGCCATTATGTACTTTTGGACGCGAGGCTTTGGCAGCTCGAACGTGTGGGTGGCGGCACATGCAAAGGCGTCCCAGCAGGATGGGTCCAAGAGCACATTGCCAGGCGTTGGGGGCCATGTGGCACCCAAGGTGAATACGGCCTTTGCTGCGGAATTTGCAGCCTCCATGGAATCCTTTACCAGCTTCGGAAAGGCCCCCCCTGTCGTCATTGTGACCATGTACGATGAGACCAACTACCATCGTGTCTACCTCGACACTGTGCGTGAAAACAGGCGGGTCTACGCCAAAAAACACGGGTACGGTACCTTTTCGCCCAAAATCGGCTACTACGACCTGCAAGGCGCGCCCCTTTCGTGGACAAAGGTCGTGGCCATGCGACATGCCATGTCGCTCTTTCCCAACTCGAAATACTTTTGGTTTTTGGACGAGACGTCGTTTATCATGAATATGGAAGCCGAGGTGGAGGATGACATTATGGCGCCTTCCCAATTGGACAAGCTCATGTTGCGGGACCACTCCGTGGTACCTCCAGATAGTATCATCCATACGTATAGCCATCTTCGAGGGGATGATATTGAGTTTGTATTGACGCAGGATACGGCTGGTGTGTCGACGTCGTCGTTTATCATCCGGAGTGGGCCGTGGGCAGAATTCTTCTTTGAAACGTGGTTTGATCCATTGTACCGATCGTACAACTTCCAAAAGGCCGAATCCCATGCTCTTGTACGTCCCTTTTTTATGCCTCCTTTTCTTTTCTTGCTGACGTATAGGAACATATTATTCAATGGCATCCGACCATTTTGACAAAGATGGCGCTTGTGCCCCAGCGCATCATCAATGCGTACAGCTCGGCGCAATACGGGGCTCAATTCGAAAAGGGAGATTTGTCTGTGCGCGTACTCGAGTGCCAACAGACAAGCTCCACGGCATGTGAAAGGGAAGCTGCCCAATACATTCAACAGTGGCGCAACGAATAGATTCCAAAAAGAGAAAAAGAAAGAAAATTTGGTGGGACAACATGTTTTTTTATTTATTTTTTGGGGGGAAATTCTTTTTTATATCTTTTTTGGTGGTGGCGTTTTCTTCTCACACTTTGCATTCCCTTTTTTTCTTCATTGTTTTTGGTCATCGTAGACAGAGTCCTAATGATCTATTCAGCATTTCAATGGTGGCGTCGTACGAGGAAAATGCATTATCAGCAATAGGATCCCTTCTTTTTCTTCGTTAGTATAGAGAGACGGTACGTCACGGGCGTGACATACACGGCCGCCGCGGGGCGCTTTGTCTCGGACACTTGCTTCCAAGAGCGCTGCTGCGTGTCTGCCTGCTTTCGTCGCCAATAGGCCGTATGCAACAGGTTCTGCACAATTCTGTGCTCCATACCGTTGTACTCGGTGGCATGCTGCAGAAACTCAATGGTCCGCCGAACGGCCTCGAGGTCAAAGGGCTTGTCGACATTATTGGGATTCGTCAAGGGCGTCTTTTGGCGACGGAAAGCTGCCTGCAGCTGGTCGTGGGCGACATACCGAGCCGGCTTCGAAAACTGGACAGCCCTAAGAACGCCCCGGTACAGGTGTCGATACGCCCACAGAATCTCGGCCTGCGACATGGCTCGCCGTCTTTTCCTTTTTCTTCCCATCCTCTTCCTATAGACTGATGACTAAGTTTTTCTTATATGTACCCTCATCCGTACCCAGCTCAGAAGAAGAAACTAAAAAAAGAAAAAAAATAAAGACAAAAAGACAAAAAGACAAAAAGAGAGAACCATGTCGACAGAACGAGCAGTACCCTCGTCGCAAGATCGTATGCCGAGGCCGCCAAGGAAGAGGCGTGCTCTGACGCCTGTATCGGCACAGGCCGCGGGCGTGGAAGCTCTTTTCGCTAAGCCCAACCAGGTCATTGAGACGCAACCAGAGGCCCCCAAGACGGCTGCCGAGCTGATGGACATGCCTGCCAAAATTGACACGAGCATCCAGGGCTCCAGTTCTGCTGCTGGCAGTGGTGAATTCCACGTGTACAAGGCTAGTCGACGACGCGAATACGCACGCTTACAAAGCCTCGATGAGGAAAAGCGACGCGACGAAGAGCGGGACCTGTTTGAAAGGAAAAAGAAGGAACAAGACGAACGCGACCGACAAAAAACACTAAAGAATCAGAGAAGACGGGAAAAGGCAAATGCCCGCAAGGCAAGGGCAAAGGGCAAGGAGCCCCCACCCGCCACAACCACATCAGGAAGGTGCCCACAGACTGCCGCTTCCGCCCCTACGCTAGAGCAACCACAAACGGACGTCACAATGGAAGGGCCACAGGAGGCTGTCGGCCTGTTCATTCAAGATGATGATTAATGTATTGTAAGCATCCCTACTTGTTTTATGAAGCAACTTTTTTTATTTAAATTTTTCCCTGTGCCATAGAACATAGACTCTACTCATCACCAGCGCCACCGCCCGTGCCAACGCCTGGCTGGGCCTTCTTTGCACTGCAAATGTCATCCACTCTCAATAAAAGACAAGCAGACTAGATTGGTTAGCATCACCCCATATAATAAAAATACATCATAGCCGTAAATACATACCTCTATAGCCGTCTTCATGCTCTGCACTTTGATGGCCTCGGGCTCCCAGACACCGTATTCGTTCATGTCAACCAGCGTGCCGGCGTCACCATTGATACCAAACGTGTGCTTGCCCTCAGCATGCTTGGCACGCAAATCTGTAATCACACGCACAGGGCTCTGGCCGGCATTCTGGATAAGCGTCCGGGGAATGACCTCGAGGGCATCGGCAACCGCCTTGTACGGCCATTGCTGGACACCTTCCACCTCCTTGGCCAGCTGCGCTAGTCGCACAGAAACGGCCATTTCTGTAGCGCCACCGCCGGGGGACAGCCGTGGGTTGTACATGACATTGCGGGCAACCCCCATGGCGTCCTGCAGATTGCGCTCAATCTCGTTGAGAATGTCCTTGGAGGGA
This sequence comes from Chrysosphaeria jannelii, assembly GCA_020002325.1. Classification (NCBI taxonomy): domain Eukaryota; kingdom Fungi; phylum Ascomycota; class Sordariomycetes; order Ophiostomatales; family Ophiostomataceae; genus Chrysosphaeria; species Chrysosphaeria jannelii. The sequence continues at coordinate 121,515 of JAGKRY010000010.1, read as the reverse complement.
CCACGCAGGAGAATCGTGCAAGCCTTGGGCGACGAACACTTTGTCAAAAAGGTAAAGTACTCGTCGCCAATCTTTTCAATCTCAAAAAGACCACACTTTGTGCCAACGTCGCTCTCCTGCAGGTCCTCAACTCGGTTCACAATCGTGGCCCCCGTGGCACGCGCTATTCTGTTGTTGTCCGTCTTGCGGACACGGCGCAGGGCCGTCACATTGGCCTTGAGCAGGTAGTGCTGCGCCAGGTCAGACACGCCCTTTTCCGTAATAACAATGTCCGGGTTTACGGAAAGAACAGCATCGCACATGGCCTTGACCTGCTCCTCCTCGATCTGCAATATACGGTTCCAGTCCTCCTCTTTGGTCACCTCAATGTTCGTCTGTGACTCGCCCTTTTTATACTCTAGTGGACAATCAAGCAGCACAATGCGCGGGTTCTCGATTCTGCGACGCATCTTGGGGTGCGTAATGTCCTTGTTGAGCATCACACCATCCAAAACACAGCTGTCTTCAATCTCGCCACCAGGGACCTTTTCAACACGGGCATATCTCTTGATGTCGACTTCCTGGCGGCCGCCCTGACCGACATCCCACACAACCGTGCGCACGGCCTTGAGGGCAAGCTCGCACATCAGGTCAGACCACCGGGACACAAACTTGGTCCCAATGGAAGAGTGAATCAGGGTCTTCATGGCCGTGTCATCCTGCACGTCAATTGGAAGAGAAATCTCCTCGATAATGGCCAGCGCATCCTTCAGGGCACGCTTGAACGCTGAAATGATCACGACAGGGTGGATGTTGCGCTCCAGCTGAGGCAGCGCCTGTGCGAGAATCTCACCAGCTGCTATTAGCAATTGCGGCCTCTTGAAAACGCAGGTACATACCCAATATAATGACTGTTGTTGTGCCATCGCCGACCTCCTCGTCCTGCGTCCGGCTCAGCTCAATCATGCTCTTGGCAGCAGGGTGGGACACCTCAATCTCACGGAGAATGGCATGTCCATCGTTGGTCAAGACAATGCCACCAACAGGGTCCAGAAGCATCTTGAGCATCGCCTTGGGGCCCAGACACGACCGGATAATATCAGCAACCCTAATCGCATCAGCACACCAGGTCACAAAATTCTTTTTCCTCTCTCCTACGTTTTCGCGGCTGTAATATTCGACAACTGGGCTTTGCGACCCGTCTGTCTTTCACCACTATTGGTGTCTATTCCGTCAGTCCCGGGCCATCATTTTGCCTCGCTGCATACTAAGGACGATCACAGGAGCCTGCATGTTTATTTATTTTGCTGTAAAACGGCTTCTGTCTATAAAAATGTCGCGTCGTCAGAAATAGGAGGTACTCCTCGAGCCCCGCCGAACACTCTAGACAAAAACTGCACTGCACTGGAGCTCCCATACTGCTTATCGCCTTATCGAGCCAAAAGTGGGGCACAACCCAAACAGTCAGCAATGCGATGGGAGCAAAGATGCCCATTCCTACATACATTGCATGCTTTCTCCAATGAGGACGCCACTTCCTTGTACATATCAAGGGCAAAAGGTGCCTCAAGTGTAAAATACCATCAAATCAAGGCTGCTATGAAGCGTGCCCATGCGAATAAAATGTCATAATGACTACGATAATAGTTTTGTAAAGCAAGGTTGATGGAATTGTACAGTGGTTCTCCTTTTCCCACCGTCATTGGTTAAACAACTGATTAGATACCTGAAAGGGGCTGTTGTCCAACCTGATAGACGTGAATCTTATCAGTATCTCTGGTCTCCGCAAATACAACAGGGTCTTTGAAAATTAAATCATGGGCTCACGCCTGATAACCCTTTATTGACGCAAGAAGACAACCGCAGATGTTTCTCCCGTCAAATAATGATTATCGGAAGATGGGTCGTCTACTGTCAGATGTTCCCTAGCTATTGCTCCATTGATCAACAATCACCTCATTCCAGAAACATCGCCTTGATAGACACAACCTCCATGACTTGTTGACATCAGGCAAAGGATGAAGGATGGAGGTTCTCGTTTCAAGATGGGGCTGAGCAAAATCGTCGTCGCTCTTTTCTTTTTAGCTTGTTTACAATAAATGAACCAGAAATTGCAATCTCCAGAGACAACGACTTTCATCAAAATATAATAAAGGATGATGCCTTTGCTTGTTTTAGATTGACGTCATGGTCTGTCCCACAAAGACACGCGGTACGAATAAGGTAAACTGCACCTGACCGTCTCACCACGAGTTGCCAGAAAGCACTAAGTGTCCATCAAAAAGAAAAATTGGAGACATGTTTTTGAGGACGTCTGTTTTGATCCGTGTCTTGAAACGAACGATGAATGAGCTATACACACGCTTTTTCTTTATTTTTTTTACAGAAGCGGGCTGAATGGAAAAGAAAATCAAAGTCTCCGAAAAAGCAATGTGCATGCCATTCTTCGGAGTTCTCCCTTTGTGTGAAATTTATGTAAAATTGCAAAAAAGACAATCCCCATTTGGAGCCCTTTGTGATGGCAACTTGTTACTTTACATCATCCTTATCACGGCTAGATAACATTGGGTATAGTCTAATGCACTCTTTTTGCACCGTCAATAAAACAGAAAAGAAAAGAAGAAGAAAAAAGAAGGGGGCAAATTCCGCAGCATCGTTTCACCGGAGATCAGTCCTTTCCCTTCATTCAATGACCAAACAAAAAACCACTATGTACATTGTTTTGTCGTGACGGGTGCGGGGCCTCTGGGAGAGACCAGACCAAAAAGGTGCCAAGATGGGAGGCCCATTACAGTTAACCTGTTTTGACCATTGCCATTTATTTGCGGGGTAATAGCGCCTTCATGTTCAACGATATGTATGTACATGGCAGTAAACATCCTGGGGCAGGTGCAAAGAAAGAGTTTTTTTTGTGGTTCAACGATAGCTTACAAAGTGTATATACCAATTCTTCTTCGAACAGGACACTAAATGAATACATGTATTACAGCTTAGAAATCGAACTTTTTTCCTTTCTTTCCTCGTTTGTGGGGAACCTTGCTCTCATTGTAACCCTACAAGGAGATCATCAACGGGTCGATTGTTAGCCGAAATGGCCAATACACAAGAAAAATGAGCCAATACTTGGTCACGAATGGCAAAGCGACAAGGAGATACATTGTCACTCGAGAAGAAAAAAATGAAAAGCAAATTTTGAAAAAAAAAAAAAAACTTTGACAATGACGAAAGGAGCCATATGACTTTAAAAATGGCGTTTAGGAGATTAAAGATACGTACTTCGTTTTGTACCAATCGCAACACGGACAGACTTGAAAATCCGATTCTTCAGGAATCAGGAGTCAGGACATCCCCAAAAAGAGAGGCCCCAATTTTTACGTCATCAACTGCCGCCAGCTGAGCTTGCCAAAAAAAATCGTTCAGCCCGCAATCACGCCTTTGTATCCACTGTGGGTCTTTCCAGGCTCTTTTTTGGTTTTTGAAAAAAAAAGTTTGGGAAGGAACGAAATTTTCACGAGGCATCCGAGAGAAAGGAAATCAAAAGCTGTCTTGAACTTGTTTGTTTGTTGTGCCCTGAGGTATTTATTTTATGTGACGACTTTTTGATATATTTTATTTTTGCGACCTTGTTACATGTTGAGAAATTTCGCGAAGTTTTTTTTTATTTTTTCCTCTGTTTTGGCAGGCAACAAGGCAACTTTTTTTTTGCATTTTTCAAGGCGTTAAAAAAAGAAGTCAAAAGGAAGTATTGGAAAAAAAGGCGTGCATTCTAAAACGAGGTTGGCGGTTTGTTACTAAGCAGGGCCCCGTTTTGTATGACCCACGTGTACTGCTTGGTACCTCTGAGAGTTGGAATCTTTTTCGACAAACGAAGAATGACAACATTTTCAAGGAGTCATTGCAAGAAATTACAAATGAAAGACGTGATTTTAAAAGTGCTCAAAAAATGTATGTATTTCCAATTTTTTTCCTCGAAAAATGTTGCTTTTTAAACACGTAAAAGGTGATGTCCCAAAAAATAATTCGCCAAGTTTTTTTCGTAAAGAATAAACGCCCATAATATGCCCCATTTTGATGATTTTTTTATGTGTGTATGTGTGATGTGTGTCATTCCATGTTGGTAGGAATAGAAAAGGAGAGTGAAGAAGCTTTGTGTGTGTCTAGCAAGAGCGACGGCGTGACAATTCTCGTTGTAACTTGCGGCTTTCAAATGAACCTGCGTACTTTCGCAATTCATTTTGAATGTCTTTTGATAAATCGTTGCCGCTCACAGAATCGGAACTGGTAGCAGGTTTCTGTGCCACCTTCCTTGTGTATCCAGGTTTTGAGGCGATTGCTGAGCTCACACCACTTCGCATAGAGCTGAGACTACTGTGCGAGCTCGCTGGTGTTAAGGCATGGTGGCTGTAATAGGTTGCCGATGTAGTTGCTGATGAGGTGGGTGTCACAATGTGCAAAGGTAACGGGTGTACCGATGCGTTTGTTGCACCTGCTGCCGTTCTGGATGAGACAGTAGTGTTACGGCTGCCGTAGCCGCAGTGTCCAGAGGCAAAGTAACCATCGAGACTTAATGTAGCCTCGGGCAAGCCTTGATCATACTCGCTGCTAGGTGCATACTCAATTCGAGGACTTGCATAGCCATACGAAGGGCTCGTGCTTCTATATGTCGACTGATCAAACTCGGCTAAACGACAAGACTCTGAGCAATATGTGGAGCCATCCGTCTGTTTGTCACAGCCTAAGCAGAAGCAGTGATCCCAATCAAGGTCGGAAGCCATCTCTAAAGGTTGGTTCTGGTTGTTGAAGGAAAGAAAGGTAAGGAAAGTGTTGACTTGATGGTGGAAAGGAGTGCGTATTTAAAAAAAAGCCTGATTTTGCTTTTTCTTTTCAAAAAAGTTTTAAAGGAAAAAAAGTTTTCAAAGAAGTAACTTTTTTTGAATGGTAAGAAGATGAATGAGAAAAATCAAGCGGACATGGCTTGCTTTTTGTAAAGATTTATAAAAATTGGAGATGGCCATTCACGCAATGGCGAGACTGCACGGGTTGCAGGTCTCGATGTATCTCCTGTTCAGGGCCCATTTCGAACATGTCATGCTAAAAATACGGTATTGATGTACACGCTAGCTCGTTACATGTAGTCGATACCTGCAAATTCACGCAATTGGCCGCGTAAACAAAAGTACCCGCGACTTTTACAAGTCACAGTTGAAAGGGCTGTGGAAAGTCTCCATAAAAAAGTCTTTCTGTCTTTTCTTTTTTTTCCTGTTTTTACTGTTCTGAAAATATCCAAGCAAGTAGGTACCTACGTATTTAAGTAGCTATGTACATATGTACTTCCACAGTTTACTCTTAATTTTTGCTTTTTGGCAAAAACGATCCACAACATGAGCGCTCCACAAGACAGCCTTTTCCAGACGCAAAGAAAATCAACAAGGCCAAGAATGAGGGACAATCATGATTTTGGGAAAGACCATTTATAATTTCACAAGTGCAATTTTACCATGAATAGGCTCACTAAAATCCAACCCCCTTTTGCGTCATGTTAGCACCCTAATGGTCCAATTGTTGCGTGAGAAGATGAAATCTATATTTGAGACACGCCATTTTCCTCTTGCAATAGCGCATCCCGTATTTTTTCAATCAGTCCTTTCAAAGGGAGAAGTCAACGTTTGTTTCCCATGCATGTGTACATTTTATCATAAAAAAACGAGACAAAAAGGGTTTGTGTTGCACAAGCTTGTTGGTTATAAAATTTTTTCAAGGAAAAAAGAGACGGAAGATGGGCCGAGTTTTGGAATGGCATGACGATGGCGTCTATGACGCCTTTTTGTATTCTCTTTATGTGTGTGCAAGCCTTAAAAAAAAAAAGGATCCGCAACCCGCGCCCGCGAGCAAAGGGCAAATTTTATTTTTATTTTTATTTCATTCAACAAAAAAGACCAATTTCTCAGCCACGCAAAACGGCGTCTTTCAAAGTTTTCAATACCTTTCGAATTTTCTCACGGAGCATTGATCGTTTCCGGAGGATATAAAGATGGCACTAGTTTTGTACCTTATCGGTGAATGTTGAAAATCGGTAAGAGTCAAAAAAAATAGGCTTAATTATGAGTCAAGAAAAAGATTTTTGGCAAAATTTTCTTCCATTGAGGATAGGCAAAAGAGTGTGAAAAAAAAAGTCCCGATAGTAAGCTCACCGGCACGATGCGAAGGTGGAAAAGACAGGAGTGCCCTGTCCAAGGAAGCCGCCGGCATCTCTGGTGGATGTGGGTAGGCAATGATTGGATGCTGATGGTGTAATGGGAGACATCCATCGTATTTGGCAACGTTTTCACCCTATCAAAGGCCAAAGAACGAAGAACGCAAGGTTTAAAATTTTTTACCCTACGTCGAAACAGGGTTAGGGCCGAAAGAAAGCAAAAAGCCCCATAAAAAAAACCGAAACGGGCAATTGCCACATTAGGATGCTTCTTTTTCATTCTTTTCCATTTTTCACAACCACACCGCCGTCGTCGTGAAAGCAGGAGCATATGGGCGTCCCCCCATTCTTTCATGTAGGTCAACTGTACAATCGTATGATGGATGGGGACTTTCAGTGCATTGTGTGTTGTAAATAAAGGGATTTTTTTTCAAGGCATGTGCTGGCACAGGTCCCGGCCACCTGGCGGACTGTTGCATTTTTTCTCCGGCCGGCAGGCTGCACCATGCAAAGCGGAATATGTTCATGCAAAAGACGAACCCTAGCTTTACAGATATGTATTTTTTGGACTTGATCATCGTTGTTCAAGCCATTGTGCAATTGTGCAAGAATAATGCAAGCTTGTTCGATGCATGACAGCTTTGAAGTTTGAAACGACCATGGCGGCTCCTGTTTGTTGTCCTGCAAGTATGGAAATGTACATGTGCATTCCCCTTTGCACATCATTTGAAGCAATGAAAATATAGTAGAGCGTTTCATCTGTACGCCATTGGGCCTTGGCAAAAAAAGAAATGGCTTAGGTGGCATACATTGCCGATGCATTGCACGCTGTCCATGCCTTATGATCGACTATACGAGACATTACGGCAAAGATGCCAATGTTTCTTGATTGTTGTTGAGCTTCATCTTTCCAAAAATCCTACAGTATCACGTTTTTGCTTCCAAAAAAAGGAGAACGGGAACCAAAGATTCTATTGGCTTACATTGAATGGTAGAATGAGGTTGCATGAGGAACCAAGTTTCAGGGCAAGCACATTTTCTTGTGAAAAATCCTATAAAACTTCTCCTCTCTTTGGGTACATTGTGCTATTCATGATCACGTACAATGCATACGAGTGTAACCCCAATACATACCATGTTGTATCGCCTTTCTTAAAAAAAAAAGCCAAGAAAGGCCCCTTTGGTAATGGCTTTTTGCCGCCTTGTGGGATGTCTTTAATAGCGGCCTTTGTCAGTGTGGCTTACAACAACGCAGAAAGAAAGCCACAGTATGTACACGGAAGAGCTCTCTTTACAGCCGACAAATAAATGTACCCAAGGTACATGCATATAGTCCAAGCCATCACAGTTTTTCAACGACACAGAGAAAGCATGGGACAAAAACGTAAAACATAAATGGCAACCCGATTTGACAAAAATTAAACGAAAGAAGAGAAGAGAAAAGAAAGAAAAAAACGGAGGCTTGTCCTTGCTGGCCAATAAAGAGCCCCGATGGTCCTATTATTTGGTACATTATGACACGGATGCCCAAAAAGAAAGAAAAGACGCTGCAAAAGCCGGATGGTGTAGCAGGTGTAACGTGAGGTGAAACTTTTTCTTGAATAACAGATATGCAGTGATGCCTGTGTTGTCCTCCAGACTTTCCTTTTCCATTTTTCTGGCTTCTCCCCTAGCCGTCGTTTATTTTCAGGATACACTCGCAAAAATTTCTGTAAAAAAAAGGAAATTGGCCAATAGGCAAGGGAGCCATTTGTAACTGCTTTGTGTTGCCACCAATAAAGGTGCCCTCATCCTGCTTGCGTTGGTATGGATGCCCGATGGTATACCCCGCATACGTCTTGCTTGAATACAAGTTTTTTTTGTGTTTTGCCGTTGCATCTTGTCTACATCATAGTGCTCGACAGAATCTAAAATGGCTGCCCTTGTCCAACGTTGGTCGAAGTAAAAAACAAAAACACTGTGCTTTCTCACATTGGTAGCTAGCAGATGCGGTTAGCGTCCGCGATTTCTCGGTTCTCCAATTTCTCATCACGTAGGTAGTGAGCGGGAAGAGGACGTAGCGTGGCGCTGTCCATGAGACCTTTTGTTGTCATTTTGTCATTTTGTCGTTTTTTTTCACCATCCACAACGTCCGTCGTTTCCGCTTCTTTTCGAGCAAGAGGAGGAGGCTGCCCTTCAAAATAAATGTGATAAATGATGCATCTTATTCTACCTAATCAATCACCATCCTCTCGTCCGACGTTGCCTTTTTTTTAATGGTAATCCTGGGCTTTGGCCGGATAGAGGCTTCCATAGCGGACACTGGGGTCTTTTCCTTTATGCCCCTCGCATGCGGCGGACGTAGATCGCTTTGGCAGCCAGGGCAGTTGTGGATGACCTCGTGCGCAAAGACATCACAGTCAATGCAGAAGTGGTTCTGGCAGGTTTCACAGGCATACCGTCCACTCTCGCTCACGCCCTTTAATTCCTTGACCATGTTGGCGAGGTCGTTTTGCAGAGTGTTTCTCGACGCTGCCTTTTGCGCCCTTTCTTGTGGCGGGAGCTCGGGAAAGGGAGATAGACAGGCGTAACACGCGATCTGGCCACGGTCGCGAACACAGGATGCCGCCTGTGCCCATGACACGGCCGACCAATTACGTAAGGGAAAGAGGTGGTGATAAGACCTCGCCAAATGTGTGGACAGAATGAGGGTGAGGCCGCATGCAGGGCATTCGGAAGGAATTCGACATACCTTTGTGAGACAGCGAGTGCATGCGTAGCCGTCCTGCATGGGCTTGTTGTGGCAGGCACAGAGACTGAGCCCGCCCATGTCGGACGTAAAGGCCTCGGCCACGGCGCGGCTGGGGAAGCCCATCATGAGCAGGCTGGCCTGGCCCGCGGACGAGTCCTTTGCCGTCTCGTGGGTGGCGAGGGGGGTTGTGGACGCCAGGACCAGCTCGCGGAAATGGACGTCATGCAGGGCAACGGCATACGACGAGTCCGAGCCGCCGTTTGTGCGTGAGCAGATCTCCGAGCAGATGGCGACCTGGGCAGCCAGCCCGACGATAGCCACGCGGATGCGGTCCGCAACAAGCGCAGCAATGGTGGTGCGGATGTCGCCGGGGTCGGACGTCAGCAGGGCCCCGTAGATGACAAGGACCTCGCGCGTGCCGTGGGGAGGCGTGTGGTGGAGCATGCCTCGGCACATTTCCAGGGCATTTTGCAGGCTGGGGTTTCCCTGCGGCTCTGTCTTGTCCCACTCCCCGAGCCGCTCCAGGTGCTCCGCCGGGTTGCCGCCCATGTCGCTGACGCGCAGCGCCACGCCGTCGCGCATGGCAATGACGGCCAGCTGCGAGATGGGGTTCTGCTCAAAGAAGGCACGCACAAAGTCGGCTGCGCAGGCCATGCTCACGCGGAAGTACGTGGGCAGGTAGTCCTTGGCGGCCATGGCAAAGCTCATGTCGAGCACGAGCACCATGTGCCGGATAATACCGCGCTGCAGGGGCGTAGCATCCCGCAGAATCCGGCGCCGTTTTTCGGCCGCCTCAATAAACTCTATGCCCAGCACCTGGCCGTCCTCGGCCTCGCCCACGGCGTCCCACGACCGCTTGACCGTCTCCCATGCCGCCTGCTTCTCCCGGCGGTCCTTGCGGCGCCGTTCCGCCCGTTCCGGCCGTTCGGGCCGCTCCGACGCCTTGTCTCGGGCTCTTCGCGTGCCAAAGGCCGGTCCGCTGGCCATGCCCTTGGCACGGTGGGGCACGGGGCGTCCCTGGTCCTCGCCGCGCTCATTGGAAACGTGGTGGTCGTCGTACTCGTCCGAATCGGCAGCCTCGACATAGTCGCCGTCAGAGTCCGACATGGTATGCGCTTACGTGACGCGTGAGGGAGCGATTAGTAATTAGTCGTGCCAGCACGGTTAGTGGCAGCTGCTGGGGTAACGATTACAGTGCAGAGCGGGTATATTAGTGCCAATTACAGCCATTCGTCTGAATGAAATAAAGTGAAATAAGAAAAATAACAAGAAAAAAGAAATCCCCCTCCAAAGACGCCGTGAACAATGTTTTGTGAGTATCAAGAAAGAAAGAAAAAAGATTAGGAAGAAAATCATGCGTATAATGGCGGTGCGGGCCAGTCGTCTTCTGTGATGCTCGACCAAAACACCCACACGGCCACCACGGACAGCAGGGTAAAGAGCGTCTCGAAAAAGGACCCGTCGAGCCTGCCGTGTGCTCCGGTGCAGATGTCGGCGCTCACGGCGTACGTAAAGACCTGTCCCAAGGCAAAAAGAACGCCGGCACTGGCCAGGTACAGCAGTGGCCGTCGTTCGCCGAGCACGACAATGACCAGATAGGCCTCCATGGCGGCATAGGCCACCAGGAAGACAAGCGGGGCCAGCTGGTACAGGATGTAGAGCGAGATGCTGCGGTTGTGCTCGCTCGTAATGGCAGAATCAAAGAATCCCGTCCATGAATAGCCTGTGTCAAGGGCAATGTAGCCCGTGCCGATAAACAGCACAGCCGCAGAGCCAAAGACGAGGGCAACGGACAGCGGCGTCCCGTCATCGAGGATCTGGTAGCCGATAATGGAATTCAGCAGCAGCATCCACGTTGTCGCCGTAATAAGGCCCAGATGCATGCCCGAAAACGCCTTTTGTTAGCGACCTTGTGCGAGAACGAAACAACGCACCACGCGAACGGTCCCGTTGAGCGGGATCTCGCCTACAGTAAAGATTTCGCACAGCGACATCAGTGCGTAGCCCAGCAAAAACAGCTGCATTTCCCTGTGCGGTGAGTTTCATGGCTCCAAAGGGCCCCAAAAGAGACGCACCTTCGGCCGACGGCCGCCGGCTTGCGGTCAGCCTGCCATACGAGGAAGCCGGCTGTGACAATAGCAATGGCGCTGAGCAGAATGGATCCTATTGTCAGTCAAAAAAGCTGCCGCATGTCGATGCCATACCGAGATTCCCGAGTATTCGTCCGTTGCTCAGATGGATCCCCGTCAGCTCGCAGCCGCCCCATGGCCCTGTTTGGTTATGGAATGGCGACAGGAGATTGCACACGGGCAGTGTCGAATCGCGACAAAATTTCTATGGCTGCGTCAGAACACATTCCTTTCCCCTTTTTTTCATTTCGCCTCTCTGCAGCAGGCATATATACATACATCAAAATTTCCAAACTCGGTAGACCCCATGTTGCCATCGACGAGCTGCTTCAACAAACAAAAAATGAGTAAAATGACAGGATTGTCCTCAAAAAAAGACGAGCCCTGGGAAAGTCGCGGTCTCTCTCCTCGGTATTCTTCAAAATGATTTAGCCACCAAATCGACCTCTGGTGTTTCAGACAAGAAAACAACAACCACACTGTTTATTGTGTGATGCGCTTTATTATTGGGTGACCGTTTTGGAACACTTCTTTTCTCTTTTGTGTAACGAAATTAAAAAAAAATTTAATTCAGAGACGACTGGCTCTCTGTGTTGTTTACTTTTCTGCCCAAGTCTTCGTTCGCCCCCCGTGTTGGGCAGAGACGATTCCCAAATGGATTATGAAGGAGTGAAAGAAAAAATTTAAAAAAACTTGCAGAGATCAAGATCGTCAGTCAAATCCCTCTCAACCTTCTTCAAGGAAACAACCCTGTAGCTTATTTTGGTGGACGTAGCCTGATGTGCAAGGGTTCAGGTTATCTCAAGTTCTCAACACTTGTCTACATGAAATTATGATTTTGAGCGAGTTTTCCCAGAGACTCTCCCCCAAAAAAGGACAGTTGCAATACAAAGAGGCTGGTCTGCATGCGAAACCCTCTGCAAGCTCCATCCAGCTTCCTCCCTTTCACAATCTTCTTTTCTTCTTTTCTTCTTTTTTTTTCGTATTATGTAATTGCACGTAATGGGGCACTGATCATCGCGCCCAAATGGCAAAATTGAAAAAAAAAAAAAGCCTGCGGTGCGACCGGGGTCCACTTTTGTGGCAAATTCACTCTCGGCAGCAGTGAATGGCATCGCCTGGTGATTCTTTACCGTTCGCGCTCTTGCTTTCCAATGGCAGGCGTCCTTGGCAAAGGCTGTGAATCGCTACATACCGTGCAGTGACAAGGTTTTTCAGATAAATATTTTTTTGAATACATATCACAGGTGGGGGGGAAAGTAACAACAAACATGGCAGCGATGCACCTCTTTTTACCGCCTATAGAAGCATTCCATTCAAGGCTTCCTTGTGGTTATTATGTCATATCTCTATACAAAGTGGTGATAGTCTCTGTTCAATATATTTGTATGTTTTGTTCAAGGTGGAGAGTATCATACTAGTACCCGTAGTTTGCCACCGCCATGCCTCCATTCCAATTTGAACTTTATTACTACATAAGTAGATAGTGAGAAGAAGCACGGGGCGGTAGCCTCAAGACACAAAGCAATCCACCACCAAACCCCGTGATCTAATGAAGAGAGAAAAACACACGCCAAAAGAGTGGACGGGTGGCGAGCCCAGCAAAAGAGAAAGGCAAAAGAGACCACAAAACACGAGAAGGTCTGGTCAACCGTAGGTTGTCGGCGTGGGCTAGCGGGTTTGAGCATCACCCAAACACGCTCCGGGAATATAGAAAGAGGTCGCTCAAGTGGTGTAGTCTAAAGAGAGTCCTTGAAAAACGAGGGTGTGTATCACGATCATGAAGACCAATGTATGAAAAAGAGAACAAGGGAAAGAATCCCACCTCAAAACCAATGCCTGGTAAGACACTCAGCCCGCAACAGGTAGTGCCTGAGCAGATCCACAATCCTTCACCTAAAAGATGGTACCTGAGGCTGTCCCATCCAGTCAACACTCAGTAGGTATCTACTTTTACCAATCTACTGCCTGTGCTTTGAGACTTGCTTCGAATTATCAAAGACCAAGTCAGTGATACCTACAGGTATTTCTTTGAGTCCAGCCCTCTTTCTCTCAGAACAAACATCGGCAAGATGGAGAGTATGGGCCTTATCAAACTCGTAGCTGCAGAGATGAGGAAGCTTTTGCTTGATTCTTTCAAGGTCACCATCCGAAATGTACAAGGATGGAAAAGCGAGATGAACTATTCTAGAGGTGCTCTTTGCTTTCTCGAGTGCGTCTAAAAATTCTGTGAAGCTCCATGACCCATTTAACTTGAAATTGGAAAAACGTACGTCCATCAGCTTAGGTAACTTGGATAGCAGCCTACAGAGCTCTTCAAAACGGCATTCACACTCACCATCAATGATGAGTGTTACAAGGTCTGGACAGTTTCGAAGAAGCTTTAAATGCTTTTCTTCAATTTCAAAACCAGACAAAATCAATGAGGTATAAGCGAGAGGTTTCTTGTCTTTTTTTTCCTGGAGAAGCGTATCAACCACCCGGCTGTCTTCACTTACCATTTTGGCAATGGAGACTTCTTTAATATGGCGTCGGTTATGGTGTATATGCTTGATAAAGTCACTTCGCATGCATTCATAGTCAAATTTAAAGACACTGATGGCTTTCAAGTTTTCTCTCGAAATCATCTTTTTTAAATCTTCATAGTGGAAAATCTTTGATGGCTCTGTAACTTGGAGCTTTCTCAAGCTAGGGGGTATATGCGCAGCGGTGTAAGACGACATGGGGATATACTTGCGAGAGCCTAGGATGTTATCTACAATCTCTGTGACAGCTCCGGGATGCAGTCGAAGATCTTCCAATGCTTGGTTCCGATGAAGGAACCAACGTAAACCATCTTCTATAAACTCCGTATGATCAATGGTAAGCACTCGTATGTTTGTGGCGCCTTTCAAGGAACTCCGAAAGGTGTCTGTTATTGTTGGGTGCTCGCAATCAAACATTTTTATGTAGCCAAAGTTTTCCAGTGTCAGATTCGTCACAGTTTTATCTAGACAACAAAAAATGTAAAAGGCATACTCATATGATGTAAAGTGTGAAAGACATACCCTAGCTTCAGGTTTGAAGACCCACTCGGAACCCTCTATCGTATGTCTAAAGGCTGAAGCGATGAAGTCGACTTGGTTTTGGGTGAAAGCCTTGCTGAAACGACGGGCAGCCCTGTCGATGTTGCCTTTATAAGACGATGATGTAGGCTTCGAAAAGACCTCCTTACAATACTCTAAAGAACACAAGTTTTTGGCATTAATTCTATCGTGCATAGCCTGAATAGCATCTCGTGATTCAGGATAGGCTGCCAAGGTAGCTTCAATGAGATTCGCCACAGAGTTAGTGTCAAAGCGCCCTCCTGTTCTTTTTTCTAGATGATGGGATAGGGCAAGGAGAAAGCACTCAGCGCTACTTTTACCTTTTTCGGAGGGAATCCCATCCTCGGCAATATAGTACTGGTGTCCCTTTTTTTGAAAGGTAATACTGCCATGCACATGTTCCAGTCCTGGATGCGGGTTTTTGTGTTTCAGCAGATTCTTCTTGACGAGAATCGATATGCTGTCATAGTTAATTCCTTGGGACATGAACATTGACGGTAAAATGGGGGCAAGGAGCTTAAGCCACTCGTCAAAGAGGGCATTCTCTTTATATCTCTCGAGGAAGATTTCACTTTTCTTGTAAACAGAAATTTTTTTCTTCTTTTTTCTTTGAAAGATAAATGTAGGCTCTTGTTTTGATTTAAATTAGCATAAAAAGCAAGTATGCGTTTATATACTAACTAGCCTCTGCTTATTGTATCTCATCGGTTTGTCTGCCTGACCTTCTTTAGATATGCCACAGCATGAAAACCTCTTATTATATCCAATCAACATATTTTCAGGTAATATGATTGACCAACAAAAACCCACACCGTTGCTATTTGGCTAAGACGTCTTCGTTGAGGTAGTTTGCACAGCCACTAAGCAAATAGCAGCTATATATTCCATCATGTATCCTCTCTTTTATATCTATTGTTTTATTTCCAAGCAATTTATATTCATTTGAAAGGGCTGCATCTTATCCACAAGTTATCCTTCTTGGAGACTCTTTGACCCAGGGAACCTTTCGAAATTTTGGCGTCGTTGTGATCTTGTGAACCGTGGGTTTTCTGGATATACCTCTCAGCATGTTGTAACCATCCTTGAAGAACTTTTTCCCAAGAAGAAGGTAGATATTGAGCTTGTGACCATTCTTCTGGGTACAAATGACTCGCTTCTTCCTCCAGAAAGCCGCCATGTCCCCTTGGAGCAGTACGAGGCCAATCTCACTGAGATTGTAAAGCATTTTTGTGATTTGGGTGCCAAAAATATTGTTGTCATGACAGGGATGCCTACCTGGCGAGATTGTTATTCGCAATGGTGAGCAGATAGGCACAAGTGGTCATTTAAAAAATCTTTTGCTCGATGGTGTTCATTTTACTGGCGTTTCCTATAAACTAATCTTTGACGAACTTGAAACGTTTTTGCCAAAGTACGATGCAAAAAGGAAGGGAGACGGGTTTGTGTATCCCAGTTGGGAGCATGACCCTACAGCATAGTGATTTAGATTGATTTTGTTATTTTTTTACAACATGTTCAAGTAAGGAGGTGTAGTTTATGAATTCATGTACGATGTATGTCCGAAATATGCATATGATTATTTGCACCCACTTGCCAGGGTGGCAACAGCTCCCGTCTTGGCATGGTCGCTCCCTTCTTGCAAAGTGGGGCAAGAGATGACATCATGGTTTTTTTTCCTTGTTTTGTGGGCTTGACACCACGTGTTCTTTGTCAGCGACTCCGCTGCGGCGCTCCTCAGCGGAAGTAGCACAGTTTCGAAGTGAAAGTGGCACTGTCTCTTTTTAAGCAAACTGTGTCCGATGTTCCGCGACTTTGACAGTGCGAGTCTCTTTGTCATTCTGACGGATCCATTCGCGTCGAGTTTCCAAGCGTGATTGCGGCCAACTCTCTCTCCAAGCATCATTCTAGGAACCTCTTTTTCATTTTTCGCCTCTTTAATTTTGAAGGAGGGCGTTCCTATGATAAACTACGTCAGCGAGCATCTTTGCAAGGCTTCTTTTTTCTATATTCCCGAGAGTGCTCCATAGGAGTTGCAGCTGCCTTTTGGGAAGCTTTTTTTTGGATGTGTGCCTTGGAAGCTGAAAATACACCGCCTCTTCCACAATAGACTTTTGTGGAGTATTTCAAGCCAGCCAAAAGTAAAATAAGGAAAAAATCACGCACGGTGCTTGTCCGTTGAAAAGCACCACGGCCTTCAAGATTCCATCACCACCGAGCACTCCGTTGGCGACGATTCCTCTGAGCAACATCTCTCCCTTAAGTTTAGGGTCGACTGGCACTGTAATTCGGACAGAGCCGGGATCGTATCGCGTGGCAGAGGGCGAACAGCCGCGGGAGACGAGCCGCGAGAAGAGGCCCCGTCAAAAACACGTCCATTACGACTTGGGGAGTGACGACGACGACGACGACGAGGGGCTTGCCATTGATAATGAAGAGCTGGGCCACCACCTGATTCCCAAACGAATTGACAAGGAAGCCATCCAAATCCCCGACGAAACAAGCATTTCCGCCTCGTTGGCCCAGCGTCTCTTGGCCCTGATCATGACGGGCTCCTTTTCGGCCAACGGCCTGACCGGCAAGGCCCTGGTCTATTTCACCACTATTTTCGTGTCTCTCGGCGTGTTCCTCTTTGGCTACGACCAGGGCGTCATGTCCGGCATCATCATTGGCCCCTTTTTCGACAAGTACTTCCACCATCCGTCGCGTGCCGAGGTGGGCACCATGGTGGCCATTCTCGAGATTGGCGCCCTCATTTCGTCCTTGATTGTCGGCCGTGTGGGCGACATCATTGGCCGTCGAAGGACGATTCTCTATGGCTCCGCCATCTTTTTCGTCGGCGGTGCCCTGCAGACCATGGCCACAAGCATGACCATGATGCTGCTGGGGCGCATTATTGCCGGCTTCGGCGTGGGCATGCTCTCGACAATCATCCCCGTCTACCAGTCGGAGATTTCGCCGCCGCACAGCCGTGGCAAGCTGGCCTGCATTGAGTTTTCGGGCAATATTATTGGGTATGCAACGTCTGTCTGGGTCGACTATTTCTGCGGCTTCATCCAGAGCGACATGTCGTGGCGTATCCCGCTGCTCATGCAGTGCGTTATGGGCGGTCTGCTTGGCCTGGGGAGTCTTTTGATTGTGGAATCGCCGCGGTGGCTCCTCGACACGGACCACGACGAGGAGGGCATTGTCGTGATTGCCAATCTGTACGGTGGCGGCGACATTCACAACGCAAAGGCCCGTGAAGAGTTCAGGGAGATCAAAATGAATGTCCTGATCCAGCGCCAGGAGGGAGAGCGGACATATGCCGACATGTTCCGGCGCTACAAGAAGCGCGTGCTGATTGCCATGTCGGCCCTAGCCCTGGCCCAGCTCAACGGCATCAATGTAATCTCCTACTACGCCCCGCTGGTCTTCGAGTCGGCCGGGTGGGAAGGCCAGAATGCCGTCTTGATGGCCGGCATTAACGGCACGACGTACTTTTTGTCGACGATCCCGCCGTGGTACATTGTGGACCGATGGGGCCGAAGGGTGATTCTGCTGACGGGCGCCATTGCCATGGCCGTTGCGTTGAGCTCCATGTCGTATTTCCTCTACATTGACATTGGCATCTCTCCGCAGCTGGTGGTGGCCTCTGTTGTGGTGTACAACGCAGCCTTTGGCTATTCGTGGGGGCCGATCCCGTGGCTGTACCCGCCCGAGATTCTTCCCCTGAGCATCCGCTCCAAGGGCGCCAGTCTGTCGACGGCGACGAACTGGGCCTTTAACTGGCTCGTGGGCGAAATGACGCCCGTGCTGCAAGAGTGGATTGAGTGGCGGCTCTACCTCATCCACGCCTTTTTCTGTTTGCTGAGTTTTGTGGTGGTCTATCTGTTTTATCCAGAGACATGCGGTCTGCGTCTCGAGGAGATGGACAGTGTCTTTGGGGATGCCAGCACGACGGTGGCATCGCCGCGGTCAGCAGCCGCAGCAGGGCCTTTTACGGTGGATGGTGGTGAAACAGGGTCGCTTTTGCCCCGTTTTGGGTCGCCGGTGCCCTCGCTGGACCTCCGCATGGCCCGCAGCCGGATTGCGACGGCGAGTCCAGCGCCAGAGGCTCGGAGGAGCATGGGAAGGGGTGGTGGTGGCCATGGCGAGGACGCGGAGGGTTCGTCTGGAGTGGCGCGGTGGCTATCGCACATTGGAATGTTCCGCACGGACTCTCCGAGTGGATCGGAGAGTGTGGGGAAGTACAAGGCACTTGGCCAGCGAGATGTTTAGATTTTGTAGTATGTTGCTCGTTGCATATCAAAATGGCGTTTTATTACTTAGGGTAGAGGTGACGTCATAGTGACTAATCACTTTTTTGGTTGTTTGTTGGGCTCGCCCAAAGGAAGAGATTTCTGGTGTTGATTTTGCATTGTCAGAGCCGGTTTTCACGATGGACGAGAGCGGGCATGATGGGGTGGGTGCCGGGGTGCAGGGGGGGCCTGTGGGCAAGCGTCTAGAGGTAGAAAGTGGCGCTGCAGGGCCGCAGAAACGACGTACGACGTGTGACATTTGTTCCACAGGGCCGGCCAAGTATAAGTGCCCGCGGTGTCCGCAGTCATAGTATGTGCGGTGCGTTGGGGTATGCAGTCTGCTAACGAGGAAGCTGCTCGGTGGCGTGTTCCCGGAAGCATCGGGATAATCATCCACCAGGCGGGGCCACAGCCAAGCCTGTGGAGGAGCCACCAGTGGTGCAAGTGGTGGAGGAGGCGCCACGGCATCCCTTTGAAGTGCTGGAAGATGCCGCGGAGCTGAGGGCGGTGTTTGCAAAGTATCCAAAGCTGCGACAGCAGCTGAGTCAAATTTACGAGGCTACGCAGCCTCCCAGCGGAGAGAATTGCGTATCGTCGAAGCCGTGGACGGCCGAGATGGGCCTGCAGCAAGGCCAGAAGGCTCTGCGGCGGGCGAGGATTGATCCATCAGAGGATGGTGAAGCTGTGCGAGCGTATTGCGACGTGGTCATGTATTTACTGGAAAAGCAGGAGGCAGAACAAGTACGATAGCATTTTATTACAAGTTACATAGAGAAGGGGAAAAAAAGAGACAAGGGAAAAAGTTACGAGTGCTTGAAGAGGGAGAGAAAGGTCTGGGAGGCACGACGGCTCAGTGGCTCTTTGACGACAATGGTATCCGAGCCAGAGCTTGGTGAAGAGATGAAGAGAGACTCTTTTTTGCTTGCCTTTTCTCGGTCGCCAAAGCTGCTCAGTCTCTTCTTGAGCTTACGCATTAAATTCTTCTTTTCTTCCTTTTTTACCTGGTGCGTGATGTCTTCGCTCTTGGAGCGCTGCACCTGGGCCGAAAAGGTCTTCTCCGAGGCCTGCACGGGCGCCGAGCTCCGCCGGATGGCATTCTTCTCCACGTGCAAGGAGAGTGAAGACGGCTGGCGCTTCAGTGGGTGGCTGTGGAGCTGGCTCATGTCGGCCGTCGACCGGGTGGTCCGAATGGGACCTCCCTTTTGGTCATTGGTGGTTGGGCCAGGCAGGACGACATCGTCGTAGACAGTAGCCAAGCTGTTCTTTTCCGAGCGTGTCCCATGGCGGGAGTAGCGCAGGGCTGGCTGTTCCTTTTGGCACCGCTCAGCCTCCTGCTGGACCAGGACGGCGTGCAGCCGCCGGGTAAGGTCGGCAGCGTCCACAGGGCCACGGTTAATCTTTCTGCCGCCCACCTGGACGGGGATGGGGGCAGGGCCGGGTCCGGGGATGGGGACGGAAGCTAGCATGGGGGCGTGTTTGGGGATGGCAGGGAGGACGAAGCCATGTCGGGGTGCCGAGGGGGCATGGTGGGAAAAGGAAAAGGAGCTAAACATGGAGGAGGAATCGGGCTCGGGGACGGTCTCGAGGATGTGGACGTTTTGGAGATGGGAGTGGCTTTTGCGGTAGAGAGTTTTTTTATGGCTCGAATTGTCCTCGAGGGCCGGTGCCGAGGAGTGGCGTTTCTTGGAAGAGGGGCTGGCCAAGGGGTTCTTTGCATCCAGTTCTTGTAAGAGTTTCTGCTTGCGATGGTGGGCAGATGTTGGCAGGGCATGTGGCTCGGAGGTGTCCTTTTGCGTGGGCTGGTGCTGGCCAAGATGGCACGTGTAGAGGTCCTGGCTGGGGCCGATGGGCATCTGCTGCTGGAGAAGACCAGGTGGAATGGTGGCAGATGGGGCCATCATGGTAGGGTGTACATTATAACGCATATTGATTGGTGGAGAAAAAAAAAGAGGACGTTGTGCAGCGTGATGCTTTACAGGGGAGGGGGGGCGTGGCTAGGGAATGATGATAAGGAGTAGGAGGAGATGAAAAAAAAGGGAAGGGGGCAGAGGGGCGAGAGGGGACGGGACTTATATTGACAAGAATTCATCAAGGTTGAGTGAATGCATACGGAGAGATCTACTGCGGCAAGCCGGTTTTAGAGAAAGAAAAAAAAATGAGTTTATTTTTGAGAGAAAGAGGATGGGGTCGTACGAGGTTGCTTTCGTGAGTACTCAAAGCAGTGACTAGTGCTAGTATATGTCTTGGAGAAGGCCATGGTACGATTGGTCTTCATTCGATGCTTGCGTGCACTTTTTGCACTTTTTTTAGCGGCTGTCTTGGGATCTGACACTCGCATTCCAGGCCGTCCCGGGACGAATGCAATCGAAATCGAAAGAGATGCGAACAAGGACGATCATTACAGAAAAAATGGCACAATACTGAATGAACAATGAAGAATCGTTCTTGAACAGTGGAACATGCATAAGAATTATGCAGAGTCCAATACGTATTATGTGCGACGATGAAATGCGACGAGACTGTCATCCATCCATTGACACCCTCAAGCGGGGGAATGTCGTCGGTTCTACATCCCCTGCCCTTTATTTTCTGTATTTTCTGTATTTTCTGTATTTTCTGTAATTTTTGTATTTTTTTGTAAAATTTTCCTCCTTCTTTTTTTTTCTATTCATTGCCCGTGAAGCTTTCAACTTGAAATTTTCCACTGCATGCTGAATAGAGCCCCTTTCTCTAGCCCTTTTTTGCCACTAAAAAACGAGAAGAGTCGTGGCAGAAAATAAGAATAAAAAAAGACAGAAAGAGAAAAGAGAAGCAGCGGGCATTTGTCGTGTCGACGACGCCATGGCGCAGCATCCCCCCACAGACACCCCGAGTCTGCCCAATGCGTGGAAGAGCCTATCGCAGCACGACTTCTCTCTCAGCCGCAGAAAGAGCTCTGGGGCCAAAACCCCAACACGCACCCCTACGACCGAGCGACAGCGAGCGCCGTCAGCCCCTACGCCGTCCATCCCGGCCCTGCCCAGCTTCCCGCCCCTGCCATCGCCGTCAGCCGCCATGAAACAGGCAAAGCTGCATCTGCAGGCGCATTCTCTCTTCCACCACAAGCCAAAGTCGCAGACGTCGCTGGCCGAGGCAGCCGCACCGCCCATCTCGCCCACGAGCTCCACGCCCGGCTGGGGAAAGACCTTTTTCGACGGCGACGACGACGGGAGAGAAGCCAGTCCCGCACCCACCATTGCAGAACTGCCGTCAACGGCTCGCTACGAGGGACCGCTGGCCGCCGAGGGCGCGGTGTCCCGTCGCGACTCGTCGAGCTCCATCCTCAACGACCCCTTCTTCCAGCAATACCAGGCCTGTGGCCTGCTGGACGGCACAGCATCGTTTATATCGACAACAACGCATGATTCCGACCTACACAGCGTATGCATTTGCCAATTCACGGCCGCGGGGGCCTTTTGCTAATCTATAGGCGCAGAAGCCGGACGTGACCGTTGCCGTGATTGGGGCCCGTTCTTCGGGCAAAAGCACCTTTATAAAGCGTTCCCTGGGGCTTACCGGGCCCGCGCCACTGTTTGCCACGGGCCGGCTGGATATCAATGGCCAGTCGCCAAGTGTGGGGTTTTTGGAGCTTGACATTGACCATTTTAGGGCGTACACGCAGGGCCAGGCCTTTCGTTTGCAGTCGAGTCGCTTTGATGGCGCTTTGCTGCTCTTCGATGCAACTCAGAACCATCACCAACATCTGTCACAGACCGTCTGTACGTATCCAACATGCATTCCTTTCTGTGTGCACATTGTCCACCGCTTCTTCGGGACTGTGCTTTCTTTTTCTCTCTCTTTTACAATAAAATACAAAAAGCAAAAAGACTAACACAAGCAGCCATTCTCTCGTCCTTTGCAGTGCCAACGATTCTTGTCGCCACAAAGTCCAACGTCAAGAAGCCACCGCCCATCGACATGCCCTCGGTACTTGCATATTATCAACTGTCCAACTCGTCAAACAACGCAAACAACGCAAAGGAATGCCTTATTTCCATTGTAGTTGCCGTGCTCCATCGAAAAAGTAGGTCCACTTCAAATCTCCCGAAATTACCGTTTTTCCATTTCCAGCTCCTTTTCCTTTTGTTTCTTTCCTGGCCCGTTCCCTTTTTGCAAGATTTCTTCCCGATGATTACAACAGCTCTTGTCACAAGCTTTCATAAGCATCCGTGGCCGTTGGTCACTTCGCCGAGCTTCACAATTCATTGTGCCCCTTGATCCTTGTTTTTTTTTTGTTCCTTCATTAAAACAATACCGTCAAGTCCCATTGGACTTATTTTGCTCGCAAAATAAGAACTCAACGCTCAAGTGACGTCTTTTTTTTCTTTCTTTTTCAGAGCTCCTCCTGCTGTGCCTCATTGCAGTGGGTGCCTTTTTTTTCGCCGTTTTTCATCGTGTTTGCATCGTTTCCGAAGTGTCCTCTTATTTTATTTTCTTTTTTTGGTTTATTTTTGACTTTTCTTATGACTGCTTTTTTTTTCTTCAAGGGTCAATCAGTTGTTTCAAATTTCCAACATGACCTTTTGCAGGATTTGCTTTTCCAAGTCTTTTTTTTCTTTCCACCAGGAGGTCAAAAACACTTTGCGTTCCTCTTTTTTTAACCCATCATCCACTTCTTCTCCCGTCAGCACTTGTCCAGAAGAAAAAAAAGATAAAAAAAGCAAACGTAACGGCTAGGCAATGCATGGATTGCCGTCTTGCAAACACCCTATGACTTGGTTTTAGTTTGGCTTATTCTGATGACCTCTTCCTACAAGAATAAGATGCGGTCGTTTATCCTTCACCTTTGTTCGTCTTTTTTGGTTTCTTGTAGTTTTCATGCCCCTCTGTCCTTTCCATGGCGTTTCTTTCCACTGTTTTCAAGTGCATACTAACGGTGTGCATTGTAGTTCCAGACAGGAATGAGAACACCGTCTTCTCATCATCCAGACGCCGTGCTGCGTCCTCTGCTGCCCACCTAGACTCGCCTCCAGAGAGTCTGCAAAACCGTCCACACAGCCGTCACAGCAGGACCAGCTCGGAGTTTTCTGCATGCCGAGGGGACCGAGCGTACCGGGGCAGGCCGACTCGGTCGCCTCGGGCAGAATTCCCAGCCACGCCACAGCTGACGGCGTCGGGTCTCGGCCGCCAAGCCAAGACACAGGTCAGGATCGCCATTGAGGGCCCGCAGGATTCGTTTTTGAACATGGAAGAGTCGGATACGGAGCCTGTCAGCCGGCTGTCAAAGGAGATGAATGGCCAGAAGACGCGGGGATCGATGGACGAAAAGATGGACCAGGCTAAGCGGACCATTGGCGAGCTGGTGGACCGGCTTCTGGCGCCGTCTTTGACGCCGTCGGACACCAACTTTGTAGAGGTCTTTCTCTGCTTCTACCGGAAGTTCTGCAAGCCCCACGAGCTGCTGGAGTCCATTATTGGACGGCTGCAGGCCACGTGGGACGATGCCAGGACACACTTTATGCACCGGACGGCCACGCAGCTGCGGTATCTCGAGGTCCTGTGCCACTGGGTGGCCATGTATCCGGGCGATTTCGCACGGCCCGTTTCGCGCAAGCAGCTGGAAGCCCTTGTGCTGCAGCTGTCGCCCGAGCCCATCTTTGCGCTGGCCGCCGAGAAGATCCGCGAGCACCTGGACATTGTTGCAGAGAACGACGACACCTTCTGGGAGCTCAGCGACCCCGTCAACAAGCCTGTTTCGACGGCGGGTGGTGTCCTGGGCATCAGTGCGGACATGCTGTCAGCGCTGCATGATGATGTTGTGCCGCACAGCATGCAGTCTCTCCACCTGGACGATCCGCGGACGTCCGATGCCTCCAAGGAGGGCGCCGATACGTCGGCCAACTATCTGCACCACGTGTACAAGGAGTACGAGCGCGAGGCGGCGACGCTGACGCACGTGGGCGTGCTGCCCATGAACAAGTTCCGGTACCAGATCTTTACGCAGCTCGACGTGAACACGATTGCCGATGAGCTGACGCGCATTGACTTTGTCCTGTTCAACTCGGTCCGCATCCGCGACTTCATCCGGCACGTCACGCTGCCGGCCAAGGTGAAGGAGCGGTGCCAGTCGCTGGTGCATGTGGACCGGATGATTGCCCACTTCAATCACATTGCCAACTGGGTGGTAAATCTGGTGCTGGTGCGCGAGAAGCCAAAGCACCGTGCGCAGTGCATACAAAAGTTTATGCTGATTGCGCTGCGTCTGCGGCAGATGAACAACTTCAACAGCCTCGGGGCCATTATTGCCGGGCTGAACAATGCGTCGGTGTACCGGCTGAGCCAGTCACGTTCGTTTGTGAGTGAAGACGTGCAAAAGATGTTTGCGGGGCTGGAGAGCCTTATGGACTCGGAAAAGAGCCATGCGGCCTACCGCGCGGCGTGGGAGCGCGCGACGCTGCCGCGCATTCCGTACATTGCGTTGCACCGACGGGACATTGTCGGGACGGAGACGGGCAACCAGACGTTTATCGACAAGGAGAAGGGGGTGGTGAACTGGATGAAGTTTGAGGTGCTTGGCGACATTGTGCTTCCGCTGATGCGCAGCCAGGGCTCGATGTACCCTGACCTAAAGAGGCACGAGATGACGCGGGAGATTTTGCTGCAGTGTCGGATGATGACGGACGAGAATGAGATTTATGAGCGAAGCAAGCAATTGGAGCCGGTGGCGGGGATGTCGGAGACGCGGAAGAAGTTCCACTGGCTGACCAAATGAAAAATGAGCCATGGCGTTTACTTTTACTTTTTTTTGTTTACTTTTACTTGATGGAGATGGGCATACATATGGTTGGCGTCGGATTTGGTTTATGGGTTATTGGTTTATTGGTATAGTGTTGAATCATAACAAGGTTGACTTTCCTTTCCTTCCTAATTGAGCAGTAACAGCAACGCACCTGCACTTTAAAAAGAAGACGAGAAAATGAGAAAAGTAAAAAAAGATAAACAAAAACAGGCTGAAGAGGAGAGATAAATGGCGTGTTATCGGTGCCGGCGTATAGGCAATGCGTGTCGGATGGCGGAGGGGGGGTGTGAGCGGTGCAGGCGGCTTGGGATTGCGTGTGTAGACGGGGGAGGGGAAGAAGAGGAAGAGGGAGCGGAAGAGGAAAAGGAAGGGTTTGCTGCGAGAAGGCGTGGAGAATGCACTGCGGAGGGCCCCTTGTGGTCGCCAATCATACCAATGAGCGAGAGGTTTGACGAGGACGCGCCGGGCGAGGGTGTCAAGGAAGGGGTTGCCAATTTGTGCCATTTACTGTCTCTTGGCATCCAGGACATCTTGGACCAGACGTCGCCTTTCCGAAGGTCTCATCGGCTTC
The DNA here is from genome assembly GCA_020002325.1 of Chrysosphaeria jannelii. Classification (NCBI taxonomy): domain Eukaryota; kingdom Fungi; phylum Ascomycota; class Sordariomycetes; order Ophiostomatales; family Ophiostomataceae; genus Chrysosphaeria; species Chrysosphaeria jannelii. The sequence goes on along the minus strand of JAGKRY010000010.1, from coordinate 95,771 downwards.
GCGAGAGGGGGGATGAGGCTGTGGCGCCTTCTGGTGCCGGCGGAGAGAAGAGGGCGGCGCCGGGGACGGAGCGAGACGACAACTGGACGCCGCCGAAAAAGAAGAGGAAGGCGTTTCCAAAGACGAAGCGCGCGTCCTTTGTCGTCCAGACGCCCATGGAGACGCATCCCACGCTGGCCGTGCAGTTCCCGCGGTCGGAATTTGCCACAGAGACGGTGCAGCTGGCGTTGGGCACCGCGGTGCAGCTGCTGCGGGAGAGTCCCGTGTCGTCGCTTTTCCGCGGGACAACGGCCGAGGCCGGGCTGGTACGAAACGCCGTGTCCCACGGGATTCTGTGGGTGGGGAGTGGGGGCTGTTCGATGCAGCTCCGCGTGACGACGACGTGCAATAAGAGTTCGTGTGCGGCCCTGGACACGCTCCTGCAACAGAGCATACTGGCGTGGCCCGTGTGGAGCCAGAGCCTTGGTTTGGCCGTGACGTTGGAAGAGGAGGGCCTCCTGTTTTCCATCCAGCACCCAAGCTCGGCGCGGGGGCTGTATGGGCCCACGAGTGCGGGCGTGGCCAAGGCTCGGCTGGAGAGCATAGCCTTGACGTTTGACTTTACCGCCCGGGACCAGGGCATTCTCGACGTCGAGGACGACATCTGCCAGCTGGTGGATGCAGCTCTGACGTCGTTTATTGGCATCAAGCGACACGTCGACGGTGCCGTCAGTCTGTCGAGGGACACGGTCTCCATGATGAGCATATCGCCCGTGGCGCTGCACCATGCGTTCTTCAAGGTGCGTTTTTACAGAGGTGTGGAGGGGAGACATAGTAACGGGCCAGGATGTGGCGGCACAGGCAGAGTATATTCCAGACATTGCACGGACGCTTTTTTCCTTTGCAAAGCCTGACGTGGTGACGAAGCGGTTCCATGGGTACGAGGGTATGTATGAAAAGTTTGAGAAGCTGCTTTTGCGAGGGGCATGGAGCCGAAAAGCCATGGAGCGGCCAGCAAAGCCAGAAAAGCAAGAAAAGCCAGAAAAACCAGCCAAGACGGTGCCGACGCAAGAGACGCAGGAGACACAAGAGCTGGAAGAGCTGGAAGACCCCGAAGAGCCAGACGCTCGATGTGAAATGCCCCTGGATGCACTTGAGACGCCCAGACGATTCTACAATGAATCGCAGCCAGCGTCCCAAAGCGAGGCGCAGATATGGTCGCAGAATGTCTCTCAGAGCCACGACAGTCTCTCGCAGCCGCCGTCGCAGTTTGCCATGGGGTTCGACGAGTCGGACTCGGAGAATTTCGAGGTGATTGAGCCGGGACGCCGCATTCGCCAGGACTTTGCGGAGAGCGACGAGGAAGACGTGCGAGAGGAGACGCAGGTCGATCCCTTTTACGAGGACTGCGGCCCGGGGGACTACACCACAGACCCTCGTGGTGAGGCTGCTGACTACTATACTGGATATGTGCCTCACAGTGGAGGGCAGCGTGGCGGCTTCCATCCAGGACTACAAGAGTACGGAGAGGAGCATATGCCTCCGTACTGGGCGGGCCCTGGCTATGGGTCCTACCACGCTCCAGCACCGCCCGTCTACTATGAGCAGTACATGCCGCCGCACGAGTACGAGCACATGTGGTATGAGAGGGAGCGGTGGCGGCACGAGCAGCAGCGATATAGGTTCTTTTGACCGAGCCGGCTCTGTTGCGTGTGTACGTGGTCACGTGACGATAAGAGCAAAAAATGGTGGTGATGGCCATCACCAGTGGGGGTGAATGGACTTGGGAAAAAAGGGAAAAAGGAAAAAAAGGAAAAAAGGAAAAAAAAGGCAAAAAAAAGAAGAAGAAAAGAAGAAAGAAGAAAGAAAAGAAGGACCTGGCCATGAGTTTCGCGCGCGCAAGCAGTGTCCTGCGGCACGCCGCCCGGGGGACTGAGGGCCTGCGGAGTGTGCGTGCTGGGGATGCACAGTGGCTCCACACAACGGCAGCGTGTGCAGCGCGACGACGGCCACGGGCGGTGCGGCATGCGCCGAGGATGAAGGCGGACGCAGAGGACGCCTTTCTGAAGGAGGTGGAGGCGCGGCTGCCTGGATACACAAAGGAGGAGCAGGCCGTCCTGGAAAAGGCGTACACGCCGGCGCAGATGCGGGCGGTGCAGGCGGGCGAGACGGCGATTGACAAGCGGGACCTCTCGCTGCAGCAGCGGGTGCGCGAGGACCTGGACGTGGCTGCGCTGGGCGGAGTGGACGACTTTAGCAAGGTGCAGCCGGTGATTGACAAGCGGCAGCGCAGCCACGCGCTGGCGACGAAGGTGGCGACGGGGGTGCGCACGATGTCGGACGATGCGTTTGCGGACGACCTGATTGCGTGGCTGGAGTCGACGGTGCCCAGGGGCCTCAAGATTGACTTTGCGGGCATGAAGTACGACGAGATCGAGGCCTTTGTCAAGCAGCACCAGCCGAGCAACATGGAGATGCTCAGGTACCTGACGGAGCGGCCGTCGCTGGTGCACCGCGACGGCAAGACGCGCGTCAAGATGGACGAGCTGGGCAACTCCAGCCTGGCGCCGGCGCTGCGCAACTACATCCCCGGCGTGACGAGCGCCACGGCGGCGCGCCGGCTGGCGCCGTCGGGGGCGCTGAGCGTGGTGGCGGCCAAGGCAACGGACAACCTGGACCCCGTGGTGGACGAGGTGGGGGCCTACGACGACCTGAAGCGGCGCACGGGGCTGCGGGCGGTCGAGATGGACAGCCTGATTGTCAAGGAGCTGCTGGTGCGCATGGTGAGCAACCAGACGCGGCTGGGCAAGATCCGCAGCTACTCGGTCATCACGGTCGTCGGCAACGGCAACGGCAGCCTCGGGCTGGGCATGGCCAAGTCGACGGAGATGCCGACGGCGCGCAACAAGTCGCGCGAAATGGCGGTGCGCACGATGCGGCCCGTGCCGCGGTACGAGGACCGGACGATCTACGGGACGGTGCAGGCCAAGGTGTCCGGGACGGTGGTGCGTCTGTCGGCGCGGCCGCCGGGCTTTGGGCTGCGCGTGCCGTACCGCGTGTTTGAAATCGCGCGGTGCGCGGGCATCAAGGACCTGGCGTCCAAGTTTCTGCGGTCGCGGAACCCGATGAACACGATCAAGGCGACGTTTGACGCGCTGATGAGCCAGCCGGACCCGGAGGAGATTGCGCGGGGCCGCGGCAAGAAGCTCGTGGACGTGCGGAAGGTGTACTACGGGGGGGCGGTGTATTGATCGGGGGCTACAGGGGGATGACAATTGTATGTATTCAGGTATAGACTGCGCGTATGCGCAATGATTTATAGCGTGCTGTCGTCGATTTGGTGCTGCAGGACGATGCTGTAGACGCTCGCCTTGAGCAGCGTGAAGACCATGCTCGTCTTGCGCTCCAGCTCCAGCAGCCCGTCGAGCGTGTCCTGCGCGGGCCGGTCGGCCAGCTCGCCCAGGGCATCGGCCAGCTATGCAGTTAGATCCGCCGTCCTTTCGCTCTTCGTCTTTCTTCTCTTTGTTTATTTATTTTATTTTACTTTATAGACTACCTTTTTCATGTTGCCGGCCAGCCGTTCGTATTCTTCGAGGACGGCCTGCTCCAGCGGGCTCAGGTCGTGCCCGTCGAGACTGCCATTCTCTGCGTCGTCGTCCATGCCACGCGCACCTGCCGCGCCGCGTTTTTCAGCGCACGCGCACGTGACCGCTTGCGGCTGACGTCATCGAGAGGCTTCCCAGACGATGCCTCGGCCAGGATACGCGCCGAGGTACATGCCATGTCGCACAAGCCGAGGCACGCTCGAGCTTCAAAGGAGCCCCAGCCGGTCCCCATTCCGCCAGTCTACTACCCCCCCATCCCCCTCTGACCTCTGTGTTACCCGAACCGGAAGTCACCATGGCCTCCCCCGAAGCTGCTGCCGCCATTGCAACCATTGCCGCCGTGCCGCCACCAGGAACGCCGTATTCCGTGGCCGTGCCCAAGAGCGCGACGGCCGACCGGTCGGCCGTGTACCGCCACTGGAAGTTTGCGGACTCGCCGCTGCTGGAGACGCTGGAGGCGGACGTGGCCACGCTGCACGACGCGTTCGACAAGGTGGCCACGGCGCACGCCGCGAAGCCGTGCATGGGATGGCGTCCGTGGGACGCGTCGAAGCGGGCGTTGGAGGACAAGTTTGCGTGGCTGACGTACGGCGAGGTGGCCGAGCGCCGCAAGAACCTCGGCGCGGGGCTTGTCGAGCTGCACGAGCAGGCCGGCGTCGTCCGGGACAAGTACGGCGTCGGCATCTGGTGCCAGAACCGGCCGGAGTGGCAGATTGCCGGTGTGTGCTTTCTTCTTTTTCCCTTCTTCGTTTCGCCTTCTTCGTGCTGACCGCAGACCTCGCCGCCATGTCGCAGTCGCTCTTTTCGGTGTCCATCTACGAGACGCTCGGCCCCGAGACGTCCGAGTACATCATCAACCACAGCGAACTGGCCGCCGTTGTCACGTCTCTGCCCCATATCCCCACCATTCTCGCGCTGGCGCCGCGCATTCCCACGCTCAAGATAATCGTCTGCATTGATCCGCTCGACGCCGGCGAGCCCGCCGGCCTGTCCAAGGCGGCGCTGCTCTCGGCCATGGCAAAGGACCACGGCATCCGGCTCCTCTCCATCCTCGAGGCCGAGGACATGGGCCGCCGCTCCGGCCGGCAGATGCGCCCCCCCGGCAGGGACGACACCGTCACCATCAACTACACCTCGGGCACGACCGGCAGCCCCAAGGGCGTCGTGTTGACGCACCGCAACATGCTGGCCACCGTCAGCAGCGCGCGCGCCTCCGGGCACATGCGCCCCGACGACACGCACATTTCCTACCTCCCCCTGGCCCACATCTACGGCCGCATGGTGGACTGGTGCGCCCTCAGCATGGGCGCGCGCATTGGCTACTTCAGCGGCGACGTCACGGCCCTGGTCGACGACCTGAAGCTCCTGCGGCCCACGGGGCTCTACTCCGTGCCCCGGCTCTTCAACCGCTTCAGCTCGGCCGTCCGCGCGGCCACGGTCGATGCCGACGGCTTCCGCGGCGCGCTGTCGCGCCGGGCCGTGGCCGCCAAGATGGCCAACATGCGGCTGCCCCCCGGCCAGGCCACCAACAGGCACCTCCTCTACGACCGCATCTGGTCGCCCAAGGTGCGCGCCGCCGTTGGGCTGGACCGCTGCCGCACCATGGTGTCCGGCAGCGCCCAGCTCGACCCCACCGTGCAGACCTTTTTGCGCGCCGCCTTTGGCAGCGGCTTCATGCAGGGCTACGGCCTGACCGAGTCCTGCGCCACCGGCACCGTCCAGCCCATTGCGGACATGGCCACGGGCGTCATTGGCACGCCCCAGCCCGGCTGCGAGCTGTGTCTCGAGTCGTGCCCGGACCTGGAGTACACGGTCGGCGACACGCCCAACCCGCGCGGCGAGCTGCTCATGCGGGGGCCCATCATCTTCGGCCAGTACTACAAGGACCCCGAGGAGACGGCCAAGGCCCTCGAGGCCGGGACGGGCTGGTTCCACACGGGCGACATTGCCGAGGTCGATGCCAGCGGCGTCTTCCGCATCATCGACCGCAAGAAGAACGTGCTGAAGCTGGCCCAGGGCGAGTACGTGTCGCCCGAGCGCATTGAGAATGTGTATCTCGGCAGCTCGGCCCTGCTGTCGTCCGCCTTTGTGCACGGCGACCTCGGCCGCGCCTATCTGGTCGGTGTTTTCGGCGTCGATCCCGTGCCGTTTGCGCCCTTTGCCAGCAAGGTCCTCGGCGGCGCGGCGCTGGCCCCGACCGACACGGCCGCCCTGCGCACGGCCTGCAGGGACGCCCGCGTGCGTGCGGCGGTGCTCAAGGTCTTGGACGGCATTGGCAAGAAGAAGCGCTTCAATGGCTTTGAGCGCATCAAGAGCTGCTGGCTGGATCTGGACCCCTTTACCATTGACAACGACCTCCTGACGCCCACGCTGAAGCTGAAGCGGCCGCAGGCTGCCCGTGCTTTCCGCGCCGAGATTGATGCCATGTATGCCGACGTCGACCAAAAGACGGCCGCCGCAGCGAAGCTTTAGCGATTCGGCTTGGCTTGCAAGTGTCTTTTTTATTCTTTGAGTTCTTTGAAATGCAGCCTTGTGCTAGAAATACATGTCTTTATATTATTTACGAGGTTGCTCTGATTCTTTTAGACTACCCCCCCGCCTGCAAGACGTTGCTCTACAAGTCGTACATATCGGGGCCCTGTGTGGGGATTTCCACAAGAGTGGGGACCACTTTCCATTGGCTTCTCGATTCTTGCCTGCTTGTCCCCCCTTTATTTCCTTACGTGGTCGGGCAGCCTCTATTGGCCGTCCACAGCAGGCCGGAAGGCCTGAGGGACCGCCTGGTGTGGTTCGCTGCCGGGAACAAGGTCGTCACTTTGGCGTACGGCGAGGAGAACCTCATAAACGAGTGTATTATCTAGAGAGCCCCGGCATTCGCGAGCTGGTCAGCCCGTTCATTACCTGATATCCCCTGATGGCGACCATTCCACCGTTGCGTTGAGCTCGTCCATCAGCTTGTGAATCTTAAGGCACGTCGTCTGAGACGACTTGGGAGCAGCACCGTGGAAAATAGAGTAGCCATAGCCAGCCCGTCCCTCTCTCCTACGGCCGTCGGAGAAGACAAAGACATCGTCACAGATGCAAATGAGGACCATTGCGCAAAGTCCCTCGCCACATCTTCTTTGGAGCGGCCACCCGTCACGCTGGCCCTGCAGCCGGGACGGTACCGCTTCTGCACAAATTGAAGACGGGGAGGGGGGTCCGGGATAGACCCCGCCTTTTCTTCATGCAAGAACTTGGGTTTTAGGATTTATTTTGACGGTTCAAAGTTGGATGAGGATCGCGTAAAGACTTTAACCAAAGCTTAAAATAAAAAAATGTTGCCGTTGCCAACCCCTGGCCAATGCCAAGAGAGGCACCGTGAAAAAATGTTTGGCAAAACAGGCCGCTTTTTCGCTTTGCAATGTCTTATATAATAAGTGGCTTATATGCATATAAAAGATATGCATATATCAACAGTGTGCGTGTCGGCCTTGTCCTTTCCAAAAAACGAGTGACGGCAAATGAAGTCGTTGCAAAGGGCCTAGGGCCTTCCCATGGCCGCGGACAAGCGTAAAAGCACGTTGGCTAGCCCAGAGGCACGCTGCTGCCCTCGTACGGCCACATTCTTGCCGATATATCCGCAGCCCTGGCTGGGATGCCATTTCCTATTGGATATTTCAAAAGAGACGCTCATTTTACACTACTACCGGCCCTTTCCCCGTCTTTATGCTACCAGATATATGGTGTATAAACGGCACCCTTTCTGGGCCATGGCCGAATGAGAATGTGATTATGTAAGCTATTCTTTGTCATCGGCTATTTTGGTGGTATTTTACATGGCCAAGGGCATGTTTACGAAGAAGAGAGCCCAAAAAAGAAGACATTCCATTCTTTCCCTTTCCGCTCACTCTTCTGCCAGCGCTTCATGCCAAAAGAACGATGGGAGTTTGTGTACGCTTAGTCACACTCGATTGTATAGAGGTACCCGTCAATGTATCCAGCATGATTCTGGACGTGATACAGCGCCATAAAGAAAGGATGAAATCACAAAAAAATGGCATGGGTAAAAATGGAAATGGTGGTTTTAGCAGAAAGTCTACTTTTTACATCTTTTTTGTGGTGTAAGTGGGTGGTTTGCTGCTTCCTAAATGGACATTGTATATGGCCCCCATTTATATGAAAACAGGTCTTATTCCAAGGTGTTTCTGCACACCTTATAGCCGCTACAGCCACAGCGCCTCGGGAGCCATATATAGCCTACCCTCGTGCACATGGCCCTCGATGGAAGATCATGCCATACAAAACCCCATTTATAGCCATCCAGCCATGTCAATTCTTAGTAAGCAGCTTTTGGACGGGATAGGAGAGACCCACAAAAAAAAGGCACGGAAGTTTGATAATGCGTTCCCTGCTCTTTGGTCGATGAACTTGCTGTAACCCAACACCACCCGTACAAGGCGCGCCACGACGATACGCGAGCATAGAAGGAGTATCTGCATGTAAAAAAAGAGAAAGAGAAGAGGGTAAAGGAGTATGCAAAGAGAACGCGTCATTGACCACTGTGCATGATTCAAGGAGCCATGTCGAATGCGTTTACGGCAACTATGCATCAGCAACGTGCTCATGGCAATACAATAGATAAAGGAAGCAAAAAAGGCGGCCGGAACAGTACCGGCAACCCCGGGGATATGTCTATAAAGACAGCCCTCGTAGCCAGCACAGAGACTATGTCTCGGCCGCCAAGCATCGGCAAGGCCCAACGATCCGGCCTTCCGGCCCGTCCCAACCTTGCCAAGACAGCCCCCGTGCTGCCCCATAAACGCGGCAGCACGGATGCGTTTCCCCAGCCTACGCGCAAAGACCCCCTAGACATACTAAAGCTGCAGTCGTCGCCGCCGCCTCCCAAACGGTCCAGACTAAGCTCAACTGTGACCTCTAAAAAACATAAAGCTCTCAACGCACAGTTGCGGAAACTTAAAGTCCCCACCGGGTTCAAGCGTACGGTTGAAAATAGCAAGGTTGTGTTTGTCATTGACGACGATGATGACGTGGCGCCATCGGCAAACCCGGACCCACCAGCCACACTTACGCCACACACAGCCACACCAGCCACAAGGGCCGCAGTTGAAACCCCCGTTCTGCCTGTTGGGAGCCAAGGGAGGGCACTGGGCGATGGCAAGGAACATTCTGAGTCGAGCACAGCATTGTCCGACCCAGGTGGCGTGCTGTCAACTGTTTGTCTTTTATATGCATGATATGTATGCAACTAACAGAAATAGACGGAGCCTTTGACGGTAGTGATACAAGACGAAGCTGATGCCACTGCGCCGTCGTCCACGGTGGCTGCAGCGATTGCGAAGGCGGAAGAAGCGTCTGATGTTGCTCCTTTGGCTGCTCATCCGGCGGAAAAGCGAAATCCGGCTAGTGATGCCCTTGTAAGCTCTTCTGTAAAGCTGCCATGGGATAAAGGGGGGTATAGTGATGCTTGGGGACAGCGGAAGGCGGCGAGGCCAAGGCGGCATGGGGAGGACGTAGTGGAAAGGTTCTCATTGGCCGTATCCCGGCCCTATCTTTCTTATGTAGACCAGGACCGTCTGTTGAGCCAAAGAGAGGTCCTGCAGCGATATTTTACAGGTGGGAGGAGCAGAGTGGTCCATATGGACATTTCCCAGAAGGAGGCAGAGCATATTATTGGTGTTGTATACAAGGAGCTGGGTGAAGAGGTCCCCCAGAAGCCTGGAGAGAGGGCCGGTCTATCTAAAGGGGTAGAGACACTAAGGCGACTTGTTCACAGCCAGAAGAGAGATTTCCTGGAGGCTGTGTCCAAGGCGGCTGTGGATGGGTCAAGGATGAAGGGTCGTATGACGAAGGATGTGTATGATTTCCTGGTAGATATTTCCGGAGATAGGCAGAATGAGGCAGTGCACAGGACGGGTGCAGGGCCCAAGGCGCTTGTTGTACGACGCCACGACCGCAAGGCCCTGGAGAAAGCAGAGAAGCAGGCGACACAGGCAGCAAGACACGTGTCGTTGATGATGGCGCGTGAGATGGGGGGCCAGAGGCCGGTGCTGGGGCGGTTGAGGAGACCATTGAATTTGCAGAACGATGTCAATACGCTTCGGGAGGAGAGCTTCTCGTTGGTAAATGAGTGGGTGAGCTGTGCGGGAGACATTATAACGATTTCGTGGCTCTCGGAGGGGTCCTTTATCCTGGGGACGACGACGCACATGGATGAGCGCAACCACCAATATAACCGGCAGGGCAACCTGGGATTGGCGTCGTTGGCGACGGGCCGGCTCAAGGCGTATCCGGACCATCGTCTTTTGCGGAGCAAGATTGATTTGCACAATACGGTGACGACGGCGGATGACCCGTGGGTTTATACGTCCGTGGTGTCGTCGGACTACTCCAAGACGCTCAAGTTTGCCTTTACGTCGAGCTTTGACAACACCGTCAAGGTGTGGCGGATATCGGCAGACAGCGGAGACATGAAGGTCATGGGCACATGGGTCCACGAGGGCAAGGTGAACTTTGTGGTGGCGTCGTCGGACCCGTCGGGCCTCGTGGCGACGGCGGCGGACGTGCAGCAAAAGGCCGTGCGGGTGTATCGCTTTGTGCAAAAGGACAGGATTACCTACAAGTCGTTTTCGTGTCTGCAGGTGGCCGACGACAACAACAACCACATCTTCAAGGACAAGTGGGCCTATCTGCCGGCGGCCATCCAATGGGGCAAGGCGGCAGGGACGCAGCACCTGCTGCTGGTGGGGTATTCTCCCCGGGGGTTCCATTTGTCGGCCGACGACGAGGACGTGCCGGATGTGTACCGCAACACGGGCGATCTGCGGCTGTGGGATGGGCTGACGGGCGAGACGTGGACGATCCACGGGGGCACCTCGCAAAACGTGTTTGAGGTGGCGTGGCACCCGACACAGCCGTGCTTTGCGGCGGCCACGTCGAACCGGTCGTCGACGGAGGAGAGTGTCCGGACGCAGATCCGCATATTCCGGAAGAACTTGAACAAGGACCTAGGGGTGAGGTCGTATATAGAGATGCAGGCGCTGGACTGCGTGGCGGACGATATCAACGAGCTGGCGCTACTGCCGAATAGTTTTGGGTTTTCGTATGTGGCGGCCGGGTGCACAAACGGCAAGACATATGTGTGGGACACGTCACAAGGCGATGACCCCATCCATGTCCTGAGCCATGGCGGTGTGTTTTCTTCTTTTTCTTTTTTCTTTTCCCGAGACTAACAGACAGAATGCGTCGAGGAACTGGCGGGGGATCAGGCGTCTGTGGAGGACACGGGGGTAAAGTTTGTGGCGTGGGGCAGCACGGCGGACCGGCTGTACACCGGCTCCTCGGACGGCATGGTCAAGGTGTGGAATATCCGCACGCACCAGAGCTCCGGAGAAGACCCCTTTGTTGGCAATCTGCTGCAGTGCCGTGGCCCCGTGTCGTTTGGGTCCTTTTCGCCCAACAAGGCCCGGCTGGCCATTGGCGATGGCAGCGGCCGTGTGCACGTGCTTGCCGTCGACGGCAGCGACGACAGCGACGAGGAGGGCTTTGTGGACGAGCTGTCGGAAAAGAAGCGTGCCAGGGCAGCCGCAACAGCCATGGCAGCGTCGACGAGTGGAGGGCGCTTGCAGGAGCGGTTCCGTCGACAGCCGCCGGCCATGCTCCGGCACGACACGCCGCCATGTCCCGGGCCGTCGACGACGGCGGCAGAGGACACCGAGTCGGGCATTGCGGCCGCGGCGCGCATGCTGGCGGCGGGCCAGCTGGTGGTGCATGCAGACACCACGGTGGGTGCCGTGCAAGGGCCCAGCTATGCCAGTCTGGGGCTCTATTCGCTGGACTGCCACTACCAGCGCAGCCCAGAGGGGCCGCTGCTGGCGCAGTATGAGCGCCTGCAGCAGCGGAACGTGCCCAAGGCCAGCAGGGCGCCCCTGCACGTGCATCCACTGCGGTCCGTGTTCCCGCCAGACGGCGTCCATGACGCGGTGGAGTATGCCGACGCACAGCACGAGCGCAACAAGACACGGGACCTGGATGTGGACGCTCTGGCCGAGGACACACGGAGGGACATTCTCTTGGCCGACCGGGCGGCCCTGCTGTCGCTCGACTTTGATTTTAACTATGAAGACTAAGACTGGGTCTTCTTATAGCATAGCCAGCACTAGATGAATAGCATCAGCCATTGCATGGGTGGTTTCTTGCCTTGTTCCATTCTCCATTCTCCATCTTTCTTTCTTCTTTCTTGGTCTTATCAACAACGTACGATTAGAAACAGTAATAAACAACCTACTCGGGCGCTGGAAACTGGAATCCAGCGGGGAAAATGGGCATGCCATTGGGGCCAACAGCCAGCCCAAAGGGAAACCCAGGGTTCTCCGGGGCCTCTTCCTCGCCTCCTTCGCGCCGGCCGTACACATTCGACCGTCCTGCGCCACGGCCACGACGCGCATTCGAGCCGTAGCCCTGGCCGTCGTCCCGTCTTCGGCCACCGCCAGTGTACGGACTGCGCTCAGACGGCACACGCCGACTAATGGCCTTGCTGGACACACCCGCGCCAATCTCAATGTCCGGCTCTTCAATCACAAGACCCGTCTCCAGCGGACGGCCGCCACTGCCGCCCCATTCGGCATTCAGGATCCACCGTCGGTCCGCCTCCGTCAACCGTTTGATGGGGATTTCGCTGATGCCCTTGGTGTAGTCGCTGCACTCCCGCGGCCCAAAGCCCACGCCCCAGCGCGTCCGCAGTCCCGAGTCGTGCACGCGGTTGTCGGCGTCCATGCCGGCAATCGTCTCTTCGGCCGATTGCCGCGTGTACATCTTGACAAACGCGTGGCGCTTCTCCTTGTTGACGACACACGTCTGCACCCGTCCGAACCGGCTGAACCGCGTCCGCAGCTCGTCCTCGGGGATGTCCACGCCGCCAACAAACAGCGTCCGGCTCAGCACGCGGATTGTCCCCTCGGGAAGGCCCTTGTTGTACTCTACCCACTTCTCTTCGGGCCGTGGCGGCACTGGCGACCGTCGTCCGGCCGGAGACCGCTGCCGGTGGTCCCGTTCATAGCCTGGAGAGCCCCCTCGCCCTCCACGGCCATTTCCATAGCCCCGAGGCGACCGCGACCGCGAACGGCGCCCCCCGCGGTCGCGGTGGTCTGACGGCGGCGCCCACTGCGTCGTGGACGCACTCGACGGAGCACTGTCCTGTCCAGGACCTCCAGGACCAACTTGGCCAAGAACTGTCGTCACCTGATCAAGCGTCAGGCCCTGCGCCAAAAGGGCCCGAATCAGCAACAGCTTCTGCTGCGTCTCGGGCCCGCCAACCACGGCGGGATTTACAGGAGGCACTGTCATGTTGGGCACGGAAAACGGAAGAGTAGCTACTGCAGAGTCAGTCCCACGCTCTGGAAAGACCTGTGTTTGTTTGGACGTACCTGGGGCTGGCTGGCCAAAGGAAGGCGCGATGAACGGTGCCTGCTGTGGCACTGTTGCTGGGGCAGCAGGCATCGCTGGCACTGCTGGCACTGCTGGCACCGCTGCGGCAGGTGCGCGGTATGCAGGTGCGGCAACTGGCGCGGCAGGAGCGACCGACGTCTGCTTGGCCAGGTTGGCCAGCGTCTCCATGATATTCGCTGGCAGAGTGGGCACTGCAGGTGCCACTGCTGGCGCTGCTACAGGCGCTGCGACTGTGGGAATGCTCCTGTTCCGCGCTGCATCAATCACCGACTGCGGGGGCGATCCCGGCGGCGTTGTCGACGGGACTGCCTTGTTAGTGTTGCCGTCTTGCATAGAAAACCACAAACCTTTCTTTTCATTCAGCTTTGCCCGGAACGAGCTAATCATGCTCGCCGGAAACGTTTGTCCCTTTTCCCATATATCAACGAGCTTCTTAATTTTGTCCTGTTTTGTAAGCAACTGCTCCAACAAAACAAAACCGTTTGCTTCCCACCTTTTGTTCTTTTGGTGCCGTGTTTAAAATGTCCGTCATTAATGCCGGCGCCAATTCAGTTACTCTATTCACACCCGCAGCAAATGTGCCGTCTGGGGCCGATGCGTTTACAGTTTGGCCATTCTGCTTGGCCTGGTCGAGCCACTTGCGCGTTACAGAGTCTATCACATAAAGTACCCCAAGCTTATGGGTCCCCGGGGTTTTCTTAAAATGCGTATAAAGCTTTTGCACCAAAACAGATTCATACTACAGTCTTGTTAGATGCAACCAGCTTTTTTTTCTTTGTCTTGACAAAAAACCTACCTGCACTTTTGTCACACATAGCGTCGTTAACGACGAGATCCGCGATCCTGACACTCCGGGGGGCTTAAGGTTCTGCATAAACTGGAGCCCTGCGTCCAGCTCTGCTGCTGCCGTAGAAGACATGACGACGGGTGGGATTATCAGAGACTAGTTTAATGCCGCAATCGTCAGACAACACCCAGCTGCTTATACGTCCTATTATGGATTTCTTTTGCTAGGCTTTCTTTCTTCTAATCACAATAGGGTGTGCGTTGGATTGTTTATGCGAGAGCTTGCAAGGCTTCAATGTACGGGGGGGATAGCACCAATTTCAATACAAAAATGTTTTTCTTTTCTGCCCGCAATATCAATCTCCAGATTCCAATGTCGCAACAGAGTATATTATGCAGTATTGTATTGCAACTACGCAAATGAATAAATAAACAAGAAGGTGTCCTGTTTAGTGGGTTATGGTCACGGTCAAGTACAGTCGCTGGCTTATTTGGTAGTCGAAATTTCGATTCAGCAACTGCCCATCTTACGAAATCGCCTTCTCGTTGCTACAAGTGTAAAGGTTTTAAAGTCTACAAAAAACAGCGATATGTTATTTTGCAGGATTTTCTAAGCGGACGTTGTTGGCGTCGATGCTTGCAAAAAAAAGGGATTTAGAAGAAGAGAAAGGTGAGTTGGAAATTGAACAAAACAGCGCAGTGGCTCCCCTTAAATACCAAGCAGCCGTTACAGTGTTTGTTTAGCACTGTCCAGTGCCTAGTGACCCGTATTCAGGCCCCACAGTGGGCTGCAGGTTTGACTGCGTCACGTGTTACTACAACCGAGATCAAGCTCGGTTGTATTCGACACACAAGCCGACTTGTATTACGTGATCGGCCCCGACACTCCGCTCATCAACGTTGAGCTCATGGGCCATGGCTTGCTTTCATGCAGAGGTGCTTGTCTTGCCATGTACAGTTGGGTAGAGGTACTCTTTGTGTAACGTTCACTTTTTGGCTGCACTATCCTTGTGATTTTCCATAACATCCCGATTTGGGCCGAGCCCATCCAATTTTTCCCTTTTCATGTATGTATGTACCCAACAACTTCAGACGCAAGACAGCCACGGCTTTGTGCCATTCCACCAACCAGAAAAAATATAGCAAGCATATCTTTCATACGTTATCATATGGGCACATGCAAAAATGCAAGAAATGTATGTACCACAAACATCATCTCTAGTCTTTTCTTGATGCTCTGTGGCGACCTGTCTCCAAGGCAGCCCCACTTATTCATCTGAAGAGCACCAAGAGGCTGCACGCCACGTCCCGAGCCAGCAAAAGCTCCTGGGATGCACATACATACATACGAGTAAGATAGATGGCTGTCCTTCCCAGCCATCAGCCTTGGGCTATGTAAACACAGTCCTCTCATGTTCAAAATGTTGGCAGTGACGAATGTACGTCGCCCAATAATGGCAAAAAAGTGGCCCGTTGAAACCATGCCCAAAAGGTAAGGGAAACCCACTAAACGTCCTTCCCCTGTTCCGTGTTCCCACTCCCGAGGAAAAAAAATAAAAAAAAAAGCAGAGATTAAAAGCCTTTTTCTCCCCCTCCTCAAACTTGGTGCTCATACTACCGTTATTCTTTTTCATTTCACGTTATCAAAATGGCCTCTGCTATGCGCCTAGGTGCCTTCCGCACTACTCTCCGAGCCTCCAATGCCTTCAGCGCCACTCGCTGCTACTCTGCAAAGGCCCAGGTATGTCAAACTGCCGCTGCGTCTGTCGCACTACCCATTGCTAATCTCGTCCGCGACAGACCTTGAAGGAGCGCTTTGCTGAGCTTCTCCCAGAAAAGATTGAGCAGATCAAGACTCTCCGCAAGTACGTATTCCACAAAGACGACTGCAGAAACCCCCCTCAACTAACGCGGGAACTAGGGAGAGCGGTTCCAAGGTCATTGACCAGGTCACGCTCGACCAGGTGTACGGCGGTGCCCGTGGTATCAAGGCCCTTGTCTGGGAAGGCTCCGTCCTCGACGCCCAAGAAGGCATTCGTTTCCGTGGCAAGACCATTCCTGAATGCCGTGAGATCCTTCCCAAGGCCCCTGGCGGCACGGAGCCTCTTCCCGAGGGTCTTTTCTGGCTTCTCCTGACCGGGGAGGTCCCCACCGAGCAGCAGGTTCGTGACCTTTCGGCTGAGTGGGCCGCACGGTCCGACATTCCCAAGTTTGTCGAGGAACTCATTGACCGCTGCCCCACGGATCTCCACCCGATGGCCCAGCTTTCCTTGGCCGTGACGGCCCTCGAGCAGACCTCTTCGTTCGCCAAGGCGTATGCCAAGGGCATCAACAAGAAGGAGTACTGGGGCTACACGTACGAAGACTCCATGGACCTCATCGCCAAGCTCCCCACGATTGCGGCCCGCATCTACCAGAACGTCTTCAAGGGCGGCAAGGTTGCTGCTGTGGAAAAGGACAAGGACTACGGCTACAACTTTGCTAACCAGCTCGGCTTCGCTGGCAACAAGGACTTTGTGGAGATGCTCCGTCTCTACCTCACCATCCACTCGGACCACGAGGGCGGCAACGTCTCTGCCCACACCACACACCTAGTCGGCAGCGCGCTCAGCTCGCCTTTCCTTTCCCTCGCTGCCGGCTTGAACGGCCTGGCTGGCCCTCTCCACGGCCTTGCCAACCAGGAGGTCCTCAACTGGCTCACGGAGATGCAAAAGGCCATTGGCGGCGACATTAGCGACGCTAAGATCACCGAGTACCTGTGGTCCACCCTGAACGCCGGCCGTGTCGTTCCTGGCTATGGCCATGCCGTCCTTCGCAAGACGGACCCCCGTTATACTGCCCAGCGTGAGTTTGCCCTGGCCAAGATGCCCGAGGACCCTCTGTTTAAGCTGGTCAGCCAGGTCTACAAGATTGCCCCTGGTGTCTTGACGGAACACGGCAAGACCAAGAACCCTTACCCCAACGTCGATGCCCACTCTGGCGTGCTTCTGCAGTACTATGGTCTCAAGGAGGCCAGCTACTACACTGTGCTCTTTGGTGTTTCCCGCGCCATTGGTGTCTTGCCCCAGCTGATCATTGACCGTGCTGTCGGTGCTCCTATTGAGCGTCCCAAGTCCTTCTCGACCGAGAAGTACATTGAGCTCGCCAAGAAGCTGTAACTGGCAGCCATTTTTTTCTTATATTAAAAAAAGGATGGGTGTCTTTCTTTCTTTCTTTTCTTGTTTCTGTATAGTACATACGATTCCCAAAAATGAACCTCTCGCATTTAATTTGCATGTGCACTATGTACTATCAAATCACTTTTACATTCACATTCGTCATGACGTAACTATTTCCAAGCGGCAGGTGGTCACGTGAATTAAAAAAATGACGATAAAGTGGATGGGGCTCGAGGTCAAATCTTATTGGAGGATGGCGATTGTTGAGAGACAGGGGCCCTGGAGCTCAACAAATAGGACAGTACATGGGTACCATGGTAAGACACGGACTTGGGGCTCAGTAACTTGGCTTTTTTTTGGCTTTTGAGGCTGGATGAGTGCATTGAAATGAATGTACAATAGATTTCTTCTTTTTGTGCATCAGGTCACAGCGGTGGCATGCAGTATGCTGGAGCTGAGCTGAAAAGATAAAAGAAAGAAAAGGCGGACAGCAATGGCGCACGTTGTAAAAAGGGGCTAGAATCGGGTGGAGACTACTGGATCCCCCCGTAACGGGCAACAGTGCAGTTGAGCAATGGGGTTGTTTTTTCATGGCAACAGTGAAGGGAAAGGGGAAAAGGTGTTCTCTTTTTTTGTTGTGAAAAAATATATTTTCTGTAGGCAGCCCCTTTTCAACCCTTTTTTTTCCTCCCTTTCCGACATCATCACCTAGAATTCATATTCATTGTCAATTGGCATTTTTTAACGTAAAAAAGTGAGTGCTATTTTTTTTCGGACGCGGACATCCCTTCTTTATATGTTCTTTCCCACAGTTGTGTTTTTCTTCTTCCCTTGTCGCATTTTTCGCAGTGGTGCAAGTAGCTCCAGGGGTTCTTGCTCGATCTCCGACACTCGTCCGCGGACTTGTCGGGTTTCCGTCGCTCAGTCTGCAACGCATAGCTCCTTCTATTTTTATCTGCACAACCACTCGGCAGCATGTGACGAGTCCTATATCCTATAGCCAATGTCCAATGGGCCTGCTTACGGCATACTGACAGTGCTATAGGTTCTCCATCATGCCGTCGGAACAGAAGCTCGAAAAGAAGCCCGTCAAGTTCTCCAACCTGCTCCTCGGAGCGAGTCTGAACATGTTCGAGGTCACTACGCTTGGCCAGCCGCTCGAAGTGACCAAAACCACCATGGCTGCCCACCGGGGCGACAGTTTCATGTCGGCGCTGGGCCGTATCTGGAGCCGTGGCGGTGTTCTTGGCTGTACGTAGCGCCCGCCGAGGCGAGAGGGCGTGCTAACCGGACAGTTTACCAGGGCCTGATCCCGTGGGCATGGATTGAGGCGTCGACAAAGGGCGCCGTGCTGCTTTTTGTGGCTTCCGAGGCCGAGTTCCACGCGCGCAACGCCGGAGCCTCGCAGTTTGTCGGCGGCATCACGGGGGGTGTTGTGGGCGGTGTGGCGCAGGCGTACGCCACGATGGGCTTCTGCACGTGCATGAAAACGGTGGAGATTACCAAGCACAAGATGGCGGCGTCTGGGCAAAAGGCCCCGGGCACATGGGCCACGTTCATGGACATTTACCGCCGCGAGGGCATCCGCGGCATCAACAGGGGCGTCAATGCCGTGGCCATTCGCCAAATGACCAACTGGGGCTCGCGTTTCGGCCTGTCGCGGCTTGCCGAGCAGGGCATCCGCAAGGCCACGGGCAAGGGCGACGGCGAGAAGCTCAGTGCCATGGAGAAGATCCTCGCGTCGGGCATTGGCGGCGGTCTGTCGGCCTGGAACCAGCCGATTGAAGTCATTCGTGTCGAGATGCAGTCCAAAAAGGAAGACCCCAACCGGCCCAAGAAGATGACAGTGGGCAACACATTCCGCTACATCTACGACCAGAACGGCGTCCGCGGGCTTTACCGCGGCGTGGCGCCGCGGATCGGCCTCGGGGTCTGGCAGACCATTTGCATGGTGGCATTGGGCGACATGGCCAAGTCGTATGTCGAGAAGCTCACGGGCGACAAGGTCACGGCAAAGCACTAGGCCCCTCTTTCTTGTCTCGTGATACGCGTCCTTTCTTTGTGTCCCCTTTAGCAGAAGCATATGTTTTGTAATTATCGTTTTATGGATCAGGTAAAAAAGCAATCTATTTGGTTTGGAATATACATCGTCATCACCTTAAAAACATGCATTGATCAGCGTCAAAGCGGCCGAAATAGCGTCCACTCGTCTTCATCAGAGGCCATGTCACAAGAGACGCATTGCTCACGGCCGCAATCTCATGGGCCTCCAAAAGGACGTCTCCTTTATGGGCAAACATGCAGATATAGTCATCGTCGTCGCCATCACGGCCGACAACGACCCCAATGCTGCCAGTGTCCTTTTCCTCCACGGCCTGTCCGGCCACAAAGGGGGCGCTGTTCTTTGCAAATGTTCGCTTGTCAAGATAGGAAGTCGTCGACAGCGTGCTCTGTATATGCTGGTCAATCGGGTTGCCGGTGTCTTTGAGCTGCACATGCAGGGGCATGAGATACCGGCCAACGGCCCATGCATCCTCTGGAAATCTCGACTTGATATCCGCCAAGGGCATGCCCGCTGCAAAAGTCCAGTTGTACGACCACGTCATGACATTCATCCGGAAATGAATGGCATTGAGCCAATCTGCCAGGTACGAAATATTCGAGACATCCTCCATGGCATAGTCCGCATCGGTGCCCATGGCAGGCCCGTTCGTTTCTTCCATCTCTGCTGTTCGCTCACGTTGGATGTCAAGGATATTCAAAGAAATATGACACAGCAGGTCCGACGTCGACAAGGGCTGTATTTGGCCCTTTTCATTCCCATTACCCGCCAGACGATTCATGTCATCGTCACCAGTCATGGTCAAAAATAGCTGGCGTCCATGCTGTTGGGCCTCGTTGAAGCTTTGCTCCGCGTACTCTTTGCGTGGCAGCGAGTACTCTTCGCCCAAAAGATCAACGAGGTCAACGCGGCATCGCTCCTCCATCGTCTGCGCCGGAGCGAGTACAGGCACGCCTCCCGACGGCATGTCCTTCCCGTCAACATTCTTGCCAGGAGGACCGACAATGGTGACGAAGGTCGACATGGACAAAGCACTGAAAAAGGCGCAGAGGCCAGCACGCTGGGCAATGCATACAAAAACGGCATCCGCCATAAAAGGCCGGTAGCTCTCGACGGCAATACTAAGAAACTCGTCCATGAGGCGTGTGTAGGCATCGTCTCGGCCCTGGGGCTGCATGAGCTTGGGGTAGAGCCATGTTCGGAGCAAGAGGGCCTGTTGGCGAGCCGTTTTGGCAGCAAACCCAGGGTTGTCCTGGAGGAATTCCTGGGCAAAAGTGTCTAGGGTTTGGCATACGCTGTCGATCCCACGGGGCGAGTCCCTTTGCATGGGGAGGAGGAAAGCGGCCAAGCCCCGGTCAAGGCCCTGGTGGCCATCCATATCGCGACGAAGATGGATGAATTCTTGGATGGCCTGGTGTCTGTGAATTCCCGCCACGGCTCGATCGGCCCAGTACATCTCAGCAAGGTTGTTCTTTTGGCGTTCACGGCGCTGCTCGTCCCGGGCCGCCTTGATATAGGTGAGCAGGACCTCTTTGGCATGCACCCCACGTTGGATGATTTCACCTAGTCGCTGGTTTCGGCCCGTGTCCGACGAGAGGAGCTGCTGGAAGAGGGCCCTTGTCTCCATATCTTCCTTGACGCGCTTGCAGGCTACATCCCGCCAGCAAATGGCCTTTTCCGCGCTGAATCGGCATCTGTTTTTTTCGTCCCAGTACGCAAAGTGGGAAACACAAATGCCTTTCCAAAAAGACTCGGTCGAAATGCTCTTCTTGAGCTTTCGAGAGGTTCGTTCGAGGCAAAGAATGTCCCTGATGGGCAAAAGCTCAACGATTTTAAAAAATAACTCTACCGGGATGCTTTCCATCTTGTTGAATTCTTGACCAAAAAGAGAATGAAAAAAAAGAGTGTGCTCGAAGAAAGAAACAATTAAAAAATCGAATGTATGTACATCTTCTACAACTTTAGACGCCCTTTTCCATCCTTCGGTCTCGGGCTAGCAGCAAAACCGGCTTCACGATGCATCTTCTCCAAAAAAGAGACCCAACAACAGAAATTTCTTATAAATGAACGTCTATAGGACACTATGCGATTGTGATCTCCTAGATAGAGGCATGTCATTACTGTTGCCATTGACGCTGTTGCAGCTGCACACGCTTCGGTAGGGGGCTTTTCGGCGCGGATTTTGTGCTTGTCATGCTTCTTGGCTTGCGGTTTGATATACAAAACTTGGCCATGATCCGTAGGCAACCGAGGAAGCGAGTGGGATACAAGAACACATAGCCTTACTACAAATCTTGACGCCTTATAGGAGACTCTTCTTTAATCATCCACCTATAGGACCGTAGGGCTGGGTGCTCTATAGTCACCTCCCAAAGCAATAACCTAGCAGGAGGTCTGTTCCATCCACCCCTATACCTGAAGCATTATCACGATGAGCTTTCATCCATGCCATTCAATCTCCTTTTTGGTTCTACATTTGGTGAAACAATGCCGTCTTGGCAAAGAGGGCAAAGCATGCCAAGACGTCCACTTTATCGTTTGCATCTGAACATCCCTTTTCACTGTGTTCACAATGGCGTTTTGGCGAAATCTCTTGTGAACGCCCCCTCTTCACTCTTCTCCTTGTCATCACTACGAACCACTTCACAATTTACGCGCAAAATGACAAATAAGTGCCGTCTTGGCAGTGTAACATGTACGAAAATCTTTCTTCACAGTTATCAACAGTTATTCTAACCACCCTCCTTTATTTCTTTCTTCCAGCCCTTTGACGATGCCATGTCATTCATACCAACCTTTGGGAAAAAAAGAGGTGCGTCTTTTTTTCTTTGATGAGGATTCTACTCCCAGTGGTCCAATCGGATATCACCTCGCAATTGCACTTAATGCCAGGAAGATAAAAATGAGATAAAATAAATTTCATGGCCAAAACAAATCATCTTTTCTTTTGATTCCTTCCTCTTTTTAAATCCCTCATGGCCAACATCGTGATTTTCATTACAATATGTACGTCGTATTCATACCTTATTCAAGGCTCTCTCCTCCTTTTCTTTTCACAACAGCACATCTTGTAAAACAACGCATGCAAATCATAAAGAGCACCCATTTATTTTCCTTTTTTAATTTTTTTCTAAAATTATTCTTCGCAATCATAATGACATCAATGTCCAACCCTCCATGGGTCCCATTTGAATTGAACAGTGTCAGACGCAGCCAACTGTCAGCTTTGCGTGATTTATTTTTATAAAAAACAGCCTTCAATGACTTATCCCTTCCATGTCCATCACGGCATGCATTCGTGGTACACAGCTTGATCAATGGAATCGTCAAGAGTTAAAACCCTTGTTGAACTTGGGCTTGTAAGATGCTGTGAATAAAGCAACGTTATATCACGTGATGTCGATGGTCCTGAAAAATTTACAAGTTTCGAAACGTCTATTTTGAGAAGCGCCAAATTTGGCATCAAAATCAAGAAATAGAGCCTAGTTGTTCGCGTATGCAATACGACGGCAATTCACAAAAAGAATGAAATATTATTAAAGAATGAAATAAATAGCGCGAGTGCATGAGAGCCTTTCATGATGCCAACAGGTAATTGCTACGGCATCGGAGTTAGCGTTATCGCTGCGAAAGTAAGATAAATGTATCACTTTGGGGTTGAATTGTTTTTTTTTTCTTTTTTTCGGTGTTTTATTTTTACAGTTCTCCTGAATCGGCATTGGGGAAGAGAAAGGCCGACGTCCTTGATAAAGTGCGTGCCATCATCCGAAGGCATCGGGCCGTGTCGAAATGTTGTACTATACATGGAAAATAAAAAAGAGAGACAACAGTTTGCCATATTTTTTTTTGAATATGTAAGCATCGACGAAAGAACCTCGGCCAACCCACAGTTTTTATGTCGGCAAAGTCAATCCTTCTTGTGTGGAGTACATGTCTTGTGTGGGGGGTCTAAAAACGACGTCCCATTCAAAAAAGGGCTCGAAATATGTAATGACAAGACAATCAAGTTGAGCCAGCACAGCATTGCCCCCCATTTCTTGTTTGTTTTTTCTTTCCTTTTGTCCTTCTCTCTGAGGATATGATGTGCCACACACTCGGAGCAAGGCAATAAAATGCAAAGGGTAAAGGGAGAGCTACGTTCGTGCTCGTGATAAGAATGACGTTATGCTACTGAGACTTTGTATGAATGTAGAACCATATCGGTAGACAACTGTCGATCTTGGGAAAAGAAATTTCATAAGCGGACATAATTTGGTCTTCCCACGTGTGAGCGGGATCTCTAAATTTTGAATTTTGACTAGAGCCAATACATACTTTTTTTTGGAAATGATTTAGAGTTTTTAGGTTAGAGCGAGAGCCCTACATGACAACAAAGAGGGGGATAAATTTTTTTGGTGGTGAGGTGGCTGAAAAATCCGAAAAGCGAGAGGTGCGGTGAGGCTTCCCGAATGTGAAGGGTAAAACTCAAACCCAGCGTACAATGCAACCTCTTTTCTTTTTTTTGTTTCCTGCACAGACTTTTGTCTATAAATCGCTCACATACAGTCGGAATTTCCCGCTATTATAGTCATGGTTCCAGATTTTTCTTTTTATGCTTAGAAATTGAAGTCCTCAAATTTTTAATCTTTTACATCGTGCTGTCTTGAAGGGAGAAGATCCTAATGAATTTTTACAAATTTGACTTTTACACGCCTTGCTTAGCTTAGCGTATGACTGCTGAAGCGAGGCCATGCAAGTTGCGCGAGCCAAACTTTTTTTTTTGTCGCAAAAGTTTAGTGCAAGAAGCTTGTGTGGAGTCGACTAGCGATGCATGAAAATCATGCATGGTGTGTCTCATTCCGTACACAATTCTTTTACAATCGCTCTTTTAGGAAGGAATAGCAATTTCTTCAATCGTGAAAATCGTAAAAAACGACAGTGTACAACGATGTACCCGCCAATGTGCAGAAGTTTTCAAAAAAGAAAAAAAAAGCCGAAGTTGACTTTCAATTTTCTAACATTGAGACGGCCTTTTTATTTAAAAAAAACATTTCATGGAGCCTGGTCGAATGTCATAGAGGTGTAGGAAAGAAGAAACTTGATTTGTGTTCCTCATGACGAGTCATTTGATGGAGGTAAGCAAGAATAAAAGTCTTACCATCTTACTTTCTTCGTTGGAAAAGGCTGGGAAATGTAAGCTTATGTGCATCTTACATCACACAGTGCACTGTGACACACAAAGTTGACAACCCACAACGTTGAATTGAAAATTAGCTAGTGCATGCATCATGGGAATTTTCTTTTAGCCTTTACATATTAGGAAAGATGTCTTATGTGCATACAGACAACCAAAGAAAGTTCAATTCAATGGCACTAGCGCATCCTAATATGTGCAGTGGGAACAAAGACCAAGCCGAGGTGCAAGGCAAAGTTTCCAGCTACTACATAGTTACTGTCCCCAATCTGTAAGCAAGGTTTGGGTGTGCATCATTGCTAGTAAACAAAATGAAGAAATTCATGGAAATTTTTGACGAACGATTGAACGCAACGTTTGATGGAGTTGATGCCAGGGTAAAATGGGCGTTTCAACACATCATTTGTTGATGAAGTCTGGGGGAATGTTATGTCATTGATACAGACTAAACGATCCGAGACGATGCTAATGTAACTCTTTGGAAGGAAAAAGAAACCAAAAGAAATTGCGAATAAATGTAAACAAAAACAAAAAGCCGAGCTTGCTTTTTTTTTGTTTACTCGTCATCTTTCCGCCAGCACATCGTCAGCGACACTGAAAAGACAGTGGCTGGACAGGATGGAAGAGAGTGATTTGCGCCATTATCAGCGTTGTACATGAGGTGAGAATGTGAACACTGCATGCATACTAGCCGCTACATTTTATTTTGCTCAAGGGAGCCTTTTTCTTTGCCATTATTTCATGCTGCCAGGGCTGGAGGCTACAAACGCTGGCGTCAAAATGATTCAAATGATTGCAAAGCACGGATTTTACTACTGGAACAAGCCCATGGCGGGCTGTAGCACCCTGCCAAGAACGGTTCACCGATCATTATTTGGCTTAGGCTGAAGGGGCGAAATCATTGTAAAAGATACATTCTGATATGACGGATTTAGCTTTTACGTATGGGCGATAATGGGAGAACACCGACCGTGACACATAAAGACCGGATGGAGCGGCCAGGAGTGTAGTAAAAATGAGCCGATGGGTACGTATCCTACGTCAGAGTCGCTCCTTCTGTGAAATAGAAATTGTTTGGAGCCATTGATCATGATTGCACACAGTGCCCACAAAAAATGGTAATGGAAGGAGAGTAGGCACGGCATAATTTGTGATCTGGGTACAGTTGCAGTGAGTTTTTTTTCTTCTTCTTTTTCTATGGGCAAAGCTCGGAGGTGTCGGTGTTGCAAGGCAAAAAAGCTCCATACGATGATTGAGGCCTCGGCTTCAAGCCTTGAACAAAGAAAAGCAAGCATAGTTTTTTCTAGAAGATACAGCGAGGGACAAGAAATGATTTCGATGGGCATTAGACATTTTTGCATTCGTCGATTTTTTGGAGATTGCTTTTTACAGTGTAAATGGAACTTTCCCTTTTCGTGAAAAGATACTGGTGCCGTCTGGAAAAAGAGGCATTCTGTGGGGATTATGTAAGATGATACAGAGAAAAAACCTTTTGAAAAAGTGGATCTTGGCACTATCAATTTGGGAAGGAAATGAGCAAAAAGGACAAGAAAAAAAAAGCGAGCGTTTGCCATTGAATTTTCCATTGAAGAGAATTGGCGTCACAAAAGACTGGGCGAGTAGATCATGACGGAAGTATGTAGACATTGATTATGTATGGCATGGTACTAGCTGTAAGATTGGGGAATAGGCATGCTCGAAGCGTTTTTGAGCGTGTCTCACATTCTTTGCCAGGAAAACAAAGCTTCAAGTGTAAACAGTGGTGAGTGCATGCCTGGGATGAAGAAGAGAGATTTAAAGACGGCGAGGTGCCAATGTCTGCACCCGTCATCACCTCGATCTTGACGTTATGAACGCGTGAGCTGTTCTACCCACATTCGTTTATAAATTTTGGTCATTCTCTTAAGTTATTCCGGCTCGTGATTTCGTTCGTTCCTTTTTAGTGCGAAACGATTGTGTGCCCTCATCTGCTTTGTAAGTCGACCTTTCTTTCTGTTCGTGAGCTCTGTCGTCTCTTCTTTTTTTGTGTGTGTGCGAAAAAAATACTTTGTCATGCGGTAGAAATACTGTGTTTTTCCATTTACCGGTTTTCCTTCCCCTGCATTTGGTCCCAGGTCACTGTGGAAGTATCGTTTTAGCGTTATTTTCCCGATATTTCGCCATCAAGTTTTTTTTTTTTTCATTGTCTTGCCACACAGCGTTGCTCTTAGTGCTCGCCGGAAGCTCCACTGTAATGAGTGACTTGAGAGACGAGAACGGCAAATAGCGCGCCGCGACGGTTTTTTTTTTTTTTTCTGCTAGTCTTAGTACTACCGTATTCTTCTGGATTTTCAATTTGCCCATCATTTGGCGATTTGCATTAAATTGTCTGCCCATCCCCTTTCCATCTGTTTTTTTTTCTTTCTTTCTTTCTTCATCCGTTCTTCGCAATTGTCAATTCACTGCGAGCAATCTCCTCTCCCAGGGCAATTCTCCCTTTGAGCTCACGGATCATTTATAATACTCCTTTTTCTTTGTTACTTACATCAATATCTGGTAGCCTTTCACCACAAGCATTAGATCTACCGTCTACACCTAATAATTAATCTTTCTCACCATGGCGGAACACGCTTCTGCTGCTCCGGCGTTGAACACGGACATTCCCGGGGCTACGCTGGACGAAAAGGCCGCCTATGCCGAGCCGGTTGTTGATGACGACGAAGACGAAGACATTGACGCTCTGATTGCCGAGCTTGAGTCGAATAACGGCGAGGAGGGTATCGATGACAAGGAGGAGGACCGTGACGAGCACGGTGGTATCCGTATCCCTGAGGAGCTGCTCCAGACGAACACCACCTCTGGTCTGACTGAGGCCGAGGTTGTTGCTCGTCGACGCAAGTATGTTTTGCCGTGAGATGTGGATGAATGTGCTGACAATGCAGGTATGGCCTCAACCAGATGAAGGAGGAGAAGGAGAACTTGATTCTCAAGTTCCTCGGCTTCTTTGTTGGGCCCATTCAGTTTGTCATGGAGGTGTGTATTCATTATGTAAGAGAGAGCTGTTCTAACCACAGGCTGCTGCCGTCCTTGCTGCTGGTCTTGAGGACTGGGTCGACTTTGGTGTCATCTGCGCCTTGCTTCTGCTGAACGCCTGTGTTGGTTTCATCCAGGAGTTCCAGGCCGGGTCCATTGTCGATGAGCTGAAGAAGACGCTTGCTCTCAAGGCGGTTGTCATCCGTGAGGGTGCCCCCAAGGAGATTGAGGCCCCCGAAGTTGTGCCTGGTGACATTCTGCAGCTCGAGGAGGGCACCATTATCCCTGCTGACGGCCGCATTATCACCAACGATGCCTTCTTGCAGATCGACCAGTCTGCGCTGACGGGTGAGTCTCTCGCTGTGGAGAAGCACACGGGCGACAACTGCTTTGCGTCGTCTGCTGTCAAGCGTGGTGAGGCCTTCATGGTTGTTACGGGCACTGGTGACAACACCTTTGTGGGCCGTGCTGCTGCGCTCGTCAACCGTGCTTCTGGCGGCACTGGTCACTTCACGGAGGTGTTGAACGGCATTGGCACTATTCTGCTGGTGCTGGTCATCTTCACCCTGCTCATTGTGTGGGTTTCGTCTTTCTACCGCTCCAACCCCATTGTCACCATTCTCGAGTTCACGCTGGCCATTACGGTCATTGGTGTGCCTGTTGGTCTGCCCGCTGTCGTGACCACCACCATGGCGGTCGGTGCTGCCTACCTGGCCAAGAAGAAGGCCATTGTGCAGAAGCTGTCGGCCATTGAGTCTCTTGCCGGTGTCGAGATTCTCTGCTCGGACAAGACCGGTACTCTGACCAAGAACAAGCTGTCTCTTGCCGAGCCCTACACGGTTGCCGGCGTCCAGCCCGACGACCTGATGCTGACTGCCTGTCTTGCTGCGTCCCGCAAGAAGAAGGGCATTGATGCCATTGACAAGGTGTTCCTCAAGTCCCTCAAGCAGTACCCCGCGGCCAAGAACATCCTGTCCAAGTACAAGGTTGTGCAGTTCTTCCCCTTCGACCCTGTGTCCAAGAAGGTGACTGCCATTGTTGAATCCCCTGATGGAGAGCGCATCACCTGTGTCAAGGGTGCGCCTCTCTTTGTGCTCAAGACTGTCGAACAGGACCACCCCGTCAACCCCCAGGTCGATGCCGACTACAAGGCCAAGGTGGCTGAGTTTGCCAGCCGTGGTTTCCGTTCTCTGGGTGTTGCTCGCAAGCGCGAGGGCTGTGACTGGGAGGTTCTTGGTATCATGCCTTGCTCTGACCCCCCTCGCCACGACACTGGCCGCACTGTCAACGAGGCCCGCTCCCTTGGTTTGTCTGTGAAGATGCTTACTGGTGACGCTGTCGACATTGCCAAGGAGACTTCTCGTCAACTCGGACTCGGAACCAACATCTATAACGCAGAGCGTCTTGGTCTTGGTGGCGGTGGTGACATGCCTGGTTCTGAGGTGTATGACTTTGTCGAGGCTGCTGATGGTTTCGCCGAGGTGTTCCCCCAGCACAAGTACAACGTCGTCGAGATTCTGCAGCAGCGTGGCTACCTCGTGGCCATGACGGGTGATGGTGTCAACGACGCGCCCTCGCTGAAGAAGGCCGACACTGGTATTGCTGTCGAGGGTGCTTCGGATGCTGCTCGCTCTGCTGCAGACATTGTCTTCTTGGCGCCTGGTCTCGGTGCGATTATCGATGCTCTCAAGACGTCTCGCCAGATTTTCCACCGTATGTACGCCTACGTTGTCTACCGTATTGCCCTGTCCATCCACTTGGAGATTTACCTTGGTCTCTGGATTGCCATTCTCAACCGTTCTCTGGACATTGTCCTCGTGGTCTTTATTGCCATCTTTGCTGATGTGGCCACACTGGCCATTGCCTACGATAATGCTCCCTACTCCAAGACGCCTGTGAAGTGGAATCTGCCCAAGCTCTGGGGAATGTCCATTCTTCTTGGTATTGTTCTTGCCATTGGTACCTGGATCACGGTCACGACCATGTATGCCAATGGCGAGAATGGTGGTATTGTGCAGAACTTTGGTAAGCTCGACGAGGTTGTCTTCTTGCAGATCTCGTTGACGGAGAACTGGCTGATCTTCATTACCCGTGCCACGGGTCCTTTCTGGTCGTCTGTTCCCTCGTGGCAGCTATCGGGTGCTATCTTGGTTGTCGACTTGATTGCCACCTTCTTTACCATCTTTGGTTGGTTCATTGGTGGCCAGACGTCCATTGTTGCTGTTGTGCGTATCTGGATCTTCTCCTTTGGTGTTTTCTGTGTCATGGGTGGTGTGTACTACCTGCTGCAGGACTCTGTTGGCTTTGACAACCTTATGCACGGCAAGACGAGCCGCAGCGACACGAAGCGTCGTTCTCTTGAGGACTTTGTGGTATCGCTGCAGCGTGTGTCTACGCAGCATGAGAAGTCGACTTGATTTTGATTTGCAAAAGTTTGTTTTGGGGCGTCTCCATTTCTCAGGGCTTTTTCTTTTTAATGTAAGGTGAAGGCTTTATTTTTGTTGTGGTTTTATATTGTATTATTTGTGGCGATACCCATGTCACTTCTTTAGATGTCTAGTGATTAATCAACATGCTTTAGAAAAAATTTTCACCATTGTAAAAGTAAAGAAGTATAACATCAAAAAATGCCGGCGCCGTTTGAGATGCCAGGGTATTACTGGGACGAGGCCCGGAAAAAGTTTTTCAAGGGCCGGGCACCAGTGGCTCCGGTAGAGGAGCAAAGACGGCCAGGGGAGGATCCTACTATACGGCGGGTGGCGATGCCGCCGTGGGTGGTTCGACGGTGGGAAGGCCATGGGACACGTTCGTGGATGGCACGAGCCGTGGCCATGGGTCTTGACCGTGTTGATACCATCCCCGTGCTCGAGGACGACGCTGCCACGCTGTGGCAGCCCCCACGGCTTGCCGTGGACACAGAGGTGGTCTGTCTCCATGTGCATGGTGGCAGTGTCTACTCCAACTACACCTCCGTCTCGGGGCAGTCGGTGAAGCGGAACGGCCCAGACCGCTGTGCGGCCGAGCGGATCCATGTGCCGCATCCCAGTGCCCTCGGCAGCCATGGGGACGCCCTCTTGGCAGCCTCCTTTACCGACGGCCTGCACATGGTGATGCCGTCGTCAGACACGGCCGTCCGTCTCTTTCGCCGGTCCGTCTATGCCTTCTGCCACGCCGGCGATCGCCTCGCGCTCGCCACCGACAGGGGCGTCGTCCTCGCGGACAGCACGCAGGGCACAGAGCAGAGCCACCAGCGCTTCGGACAGCTGCCCGTTGTGTCTGTGGATGCCGTTGATGGGCATGTACTTGCCGTTGGGGCCCGGTCGTCGCGGCCCGCCTTGGTGGATGTCCGCGTGAGGGACCGGCTGGTCTTTCCGCGCGACGGCGGGGCTGTTGCGCATGTGCGGGCCCTGGCAGACGGCCGCCAGGTGGTGGCGGCGGGCGTGCGGGACGACATGGTGCTCTACGATGTGCGGCGGGGCATGGGTCCGGGTCTGGATCCTCTGTTGCGGTTCCGTGCGTACAAGAACGGCGAGCGGCTCTTTGGGCTCGGCTTTGCCGTGGAGGCAGCGCTGGGCATTGTGGCAGCCAGCCAGGAGCAGGGGCAGGAGCAGGGAGCAGGACATGGCAGCGTGGCCTTTTTTTCCTTGGCGACGGGCGAGCGTCTGGCAACGCCGCGAGCCGTACAAGACGACGTAGCAGGGGCGGCAGAGACGACGCCGAGAGTGGCGGCATTGACGTTTGGAACGCTTCCGGGAGAGGCGACGAGCCTTTTCATGGGCATGGGCCCGCGCATCTACAAGTATGCATCGTCAAGAAGGGATGAAGGGTTTCTTTATTGATACTATCCATGGATGATAAAAAAACGCACGCTACGGATACGCTACGCGTCCTGCCGAGGCAGTGGTGGCGCCGGCATGGCCAGGTCCTTTTTGGTGGAAAAGGGATTGTACCCGGACGGAGCGCCAAAGACGGTGGCTGTCAACGTTAGACAAGGAAGACTACGAAGGGGGACGCACTAAAGGAAACGTGGACGGGGTGCGTGGCCTTGGCCAGCTCGGTAAAGGGCGTTAATGAGGCAAAGGGTGGATGTGGGTTATGTGGACTCAGGGGCAGCGAATCGTCCGTCTTTTTGGACATTGTCGAGTAGCCACTATCATCGCTGCCCTCGCTCTTGGGCAGTGGCGTGTCTGCGTCTGTGCTGCTCTTGCCGGGGCTCTTCTGCCGTCCATTGCACCGTCTCTTTGTCACGGCCTGGCTACACGTCTCTGGCATCATGTCCATGGCCCGCCGCTTCTTTTGCATCGCCTTGAGCCGCAGACTGCTCCGCGATGGCTGCTGTTGTGCTTTACCCATACTGTTACATGAAATATTATTTTTGGTCTTGTCTCTCTCTCTCTTTCTCTCGTTCTGCCTCGCTTCCTCTACCTTGTGTTTATATATAAAAAAGCCTCCAAAATATACACAAAAAAGAACCCCCGGGCAACCAGACACCCACCCCTCGAGGACACAAGCATGGCCCCATTTAATCGGCAGATGCTCGCGCAAGGGCCTCGTGGAGATAAGGAGGGAACCTGTAGCGCAGCTGGCTTGTATACGCCGTCAAATCAACACATATGCCCTTGAGCCGGGCCGCCAAATTGCGCGAAGACGAGTCGTTGACGCTGAATTGGCCCGTCAGCAAGCGCTGTCTTTGCTGCGAGCAGCACCGGATTGTCCACAGAATCAGATTCGGGACGTTGGTGGCGACGGGCTGCACAAAGGACGAGAAGCGGTTCGCATACTGCCGGATCATGCCTGCATCGCCATCCGCCACAATGGGCAGAATGTCCAGCGCTGCAATGGCATCCAGGCTCTGCGTCCACGGCTGTATCTCGAGGCCCGTCTTGATGGCACTCATGCTCAGCAAAATGCCACAGGCCACGAGGTTCTCCTGGCGAACCTGCCGGTGGAAGACGGCGTCCTGCTCGTGCATCGTCAGCAGCGTCTGTGCCAGCTCAACAGGGTCCGCAATGGCCGCCAGACTGAGCCCGGCGTCGCCCGGCACAGGCGGCGCCAAACGCAGCGGCTCCTGGCCTGCATCCAGCGCCACGGCCTCGCCTAGAGCACGGTTCACAAGCACAACCACCGTGTCGTAGTCGCCCACCAGATGGTACAGCAGGACGGCGTCGGTTGTGCGGCCTGCATCATCGGCCTCGCGTGCTGCCTGCAGCGTAATGGTCCTGACCAGGTCTGCCACACGGCCACGGGCAATCAGGGCACCACGCTGCTCAATGAGGCCTGGAAGACAGGTGCCGTCTGGACGCACGTCGCCGACAAGCTGGCCAAACTCGCGTGTCTCCAGCACGAGGTCCCGCAGGGCCTCGAAGCACAGGGCCGTGGCAGCGTCCGAGTCGTCGAGGGCCAGCAGCACCAGGTAGTCCACGGCAGCAGCAGCGTTGGCTGCCCGAAAGTCACGGGTGTAGTAGCCAACCATGCGGGCAAAGCTGATCTGCGGCAGGCCACGGGTGCTGTGGGAGAGCAGCTCGTTGGCGCCGGCGTCGCCCGTGCGCAGCATGCCGTAGTAGGCCAGTGCGATGGCAGCGTGGACGGCGTCGACGTAGGAAAACGAGTACAGATAGGCCACGGCGTACTCGTAGAGCCCGGCAAGCACCTGCAGGTAGAAGAACATGGCGTAGGAGCCGCTGGAGGCCACGGTGGCAGAGGTCTTGGCAAAGTGCTTGAGGCCGATTTCGCGCACCGTGTCCTGCAGCTCGGCCAAGCCGTACGCCTCGCTGGCCAGCTCGGCAGCACGGTCCCCTTCGCGCGCCAGCACAAACTGCAGCCAGATCCAGTCGTGGACGTCGGTCTGCAGGCCGTCCAGGCTGCGGTTGGCCACGTCGCAGCGGCCAATGACCTTGTAGCAGGCCATGCGGAAGGGGTCCACGGCGCCGTCGGCGGCGTTGCGCGACCGCTGCAAAAAGTCGGCGTTGCAGCGCTCCTGCATGGGCCGTTTGAGCCGGCGGTCGTCACTGGACGCATAGCTGTTGATATAGCCCGAGAACACACGGTCGATGCCGCGGATCTGCGTCTGGTGCGTGTTCACATAGGCTGCCGCCTCGGCCACATGGCCGGTGCGCAGCAAAAAGAAGATGACGGCCCACACGGCCTCGCCCTGGACCTGCTGCAGCTCGACGCCGTCGGGGACAAGCGTCTTCTTGGCACTGCGCACACGCACATAGGCCCTGATCTTGCTGACGACGTCGGGCCGGCCGCCGAGACTAGCCTCG
This sequence comes from Chrysosphaeria jannelii, assembly GCA_020002325.1. Classification (NCBI taxonomy): domain Eukaryota; kingdom Fungi; phylum Ascomycota; class Sordariomycetes; order Ophiostomatales; family Ophiostomataceae; genus Chrysosphaeria; species Chrysosphaeria jannelii. The sequence goes on along the minus strand of JAGKRY010000010.1, from coordinate 62,283 downwards.
AGCGGATGCTTCGCCACGAGGACCTCGACGTCGCGCATGCAGCGCTGCTCCAGATGGGCCGTCGAGCCCGCCAGAATACGCTTCCGCACGCCGATGGACGCAGCACTGCTGCTGTTCATGTCTAGATAGGCCCTGGCAAAGGCCCGCTGTGGCGGCACGTTGCTAGGAGTCTCGTCGACGGTCTGTGCCAGAGCAGCAAGAGCCTCGCCCACCAGCGAGCCCGGGCCCGGGCCCTGGCCGTCCTCAACGCCAAACGTCGTGGCCAGGGCCCCCAGAACAGCAAATGGCGTCCCGGCAAGACGGCTGGCGTTCATTTCGCGAACCGTGTCGGCCAGTCTGCTCTGGCGCTCCCGCATGGCCGCCCCAATGCCGGATGGCGAGTCAGCAGCGTCGCGGGCCTCGCGGGCCGTCGCCACATCGACAAACTCGCCCGTGTGAGGCCCGATGCGACTGGGCGTGCCCAGCACCGATGTGTGCATCCGCGAGCGGTCTCCGCCCGTCTGGGGCGTGCCGCGGCCTGGCTGGCGGCTGCGCCGACGTCCAAACCCGCCTGTGGCCACGTCGGGCGTGCCGAACCGCGACAATGCCAGTCCGGACGACACAGGGGCCTTTATTCCAAAATGGTCGTAGATGCGCTTCCGCTGGTCGTCCCAGCCCTGCAGGACGCTCTCCTCCAGGAAGCCGTCGAAATCGGCCGTGCTACGCGCCAATCCATCCGCAATCATGCTCGTTGTCGTCTTGTTCTGCAGATTGCTCAGATACGCCTCAATGTCCATTTCGCCGCCGTTTCCCGTCTCTGCCGGCCTCGTCCCCGACGCAGGCGCCATGCCGGCCCCCGAGAGGGCCCCCAGGTCACGCACAGCAGCCCCTGGGTCCACGCCCGACGCCGCCAGGACATAATGCGCCTTTCCGCCCACAGGCGCTGTTTTGGCGCTATTGGGCCCCAGCCTGCGCAGTTTCTGGCGCAGGTCGTCCAGTCCGAGGTGCAGCTGCGGCAGGCCGTCTTGGATGCCGTCGCCGTCGGCTCTGCGCTTTGTCTTGGCCAAAAGACTGTCGAAATAGGCCGTTGTGTTTGCCGGTGCTGACGCGCCCTGTGCTGCTGCCAGGCCGCCTCCCGCAGCTCCCGTGCCCGTAGCCGTCGCCCCGGGACCGCCTGCAAGCCCGCCCGCGAGTCCCGTGAGGCCTGGGCCCGTCAAACCGCCGCTGAGTCCCGTCGACGCGGCTGTTGTTGTGGCGGCCCCAAAAAGGCCTGTTGTCGGCGCTGTTGTGGCCGCGGGGGCGCCAAAGAGGCCGGTGGTCGGCGCGGCCGTTTCCGCTGGTTTCTGTCCAAAGAGCGACATGGCGAGACGCGTCTTTAGGGGAATCAAAAAATAAAACAGAAGGGAAAAGCCAAAACTCAAAAATTTACATGCCATGGTTATGAACGCGACAGACCCACTTATGTATTACACGTATGCACTGCACAACGCTGCACAACGCTGCACAACTGCGTCTATTTCGTGGCGGCGTCGACAATGGCCCTGTAGCGCCGCTGCGTGTCCATCTGGTCGAGAAAGACAGTGTACTTTGCCTGGAGAAGCCGTCGTTCGCCGTCGTCCATCCTCGGCGCCACCACCTGGCCCATTGGCGTCATCCGGAGCATAATGTCCCACAACGACTCGGCCTTGCCCTCGGCCTCGCTTGCTGCTTTGGCACCGAGCATGGCGGCTCCGTGGACAACGGCCGCGTCGACATAGCGCGGAGTCACGACGGGGAGTCCGCATGCCGTGGCAATGAGGCCCACAAGGAGGCCGTTGCGGCACTGGCTGCCCGACATGAAGATACTCTGGATGCTGTGGCCCTTGCCGTTCATCTTGTCTACAATCTGGCGTGTCTGCAGCGCAATAAACTCCAGGGCGGCATAGTAGTACATCGCCAGGCCGTCCTCGTTGCCGTCCGTGCTGCTCATGCCCACAAGGGACCCCCGCATGTGCGGATCCGCCACTGGCGACCGGTTCCCCCATAAATCACCGTAGAAAAACACATGCCGCGCCAGATGGCTCACGCTGGGGCTTTTGGCGGCCTTTGCCATCGCCTCTAGCCGGTCATTGAGATAGTCGAAAATGGACTGGTCCTTTTTTTTGGCCAGATCCAGCACGGCCCGGTGGCTTGGATGCGTCTCGAGGACGTGTCGAATCAGCTCGCCCGTAGCCGACTGGCCGCCCTCGGCCATCCAGTAGCTGGGCATGAGGACATCCCGGTAGGGGCCCCATACGCCGTCTACGAAAAAGGCATCACGCGCCATCACCAAGTGGCACGTCGACGTGCCAGCCACGGCTGCCAGCCGCGTAAAGGCCTCGTCCACCGACAGCGCAGCATTGCCGCCATCCAAGTGGACAGGCGACCCTACCGTGCCGATCCAGCCGGCATAGGCATCAATGACACCACTGCCAACGGCAATGCCTGGTGGTAGGCCCAGCTGTGCAGCAGCCTCTTCAGACAGGCCGCCCACGTGGTCACCAGCGCTCAGATAGCGCCCGTTCTAGGGTCAGTTAGACCTCGGCAAAGCAAAGACTAGAAAAAAAAATACATACTAGGCCGTCAACGCCACCAACACGTTTAAAGTTGTCTTCGGCCAAGTCACCAAGACCAATAGCCTCGTAAAAGTCCTCTTGCCAGCCATTGACACTGCCATCAATGCCCACGGGGACGTAGCCCTGCTTGCACACCGTGCTGCAGAAACTCCGCGTCTCCGTTCCCGTGGCCAAAAACGTCAACACGTCAGCCAAATCGTAAAACTTGCACCGTCGAAACTCTTGTGGCGACATGTGGTTCTTGAGCCACAGCACCTTGGGCATTTCCATCTCCACATTCATCGTGCCGCCCACGTATCGCAGCAGATTGTGGCCCGTTCTGTTGATGACTTCCGTCTCAGAAATGGCCCTGTGGTCCAGCCACAGAATTACATTTCTGTCGTCTGCATCGTCTTCCGACCGGCCCAGCGCCGACTTGGTCACCGTCACGGGCTTGCTGTCCTCGTGGCTCAGCACGGCCAGCGAGCAGGTAGCGTCAAAGCCAATGCCACGCACCAACGACCCATTAATGCCTGCCTTTTGGACGGCCGTGCGTACGGCGCCGCAGATATGCTTCCATATATCCGTCGTCGATTGTTCCTGTCGTCAGTCCCACCAATGGAAAAATAAAATAGACAATAGTGGCCGTACATAGTGCGTGTCGTCCATGCCGTAGGACGCCCTCCACATGCGAATATCTTCGGCAGCCGTGGCTTTAATGACACCAGAGGCATCTATAATACAGGCTCTTGCCGAGCCCGTGCCCACATCAATGCCTACATAGTACGCCTCCATTGTTTATGTTTTTTACAAGCTACAATCGTTTACAACAACAAACCAAAAAAGGGAATGGTGAGGGAACAGAGCTCTTTTTCTAGGGGTTCTTACGTAAGTACTCCTAGGCCCCTTTCTCCGGAGACTGAGCACATTTTGCTTTTGCCATGGCTAAAATGAATGAAAAAATTTTTACGAAACAGCAGGGGGGAAGCGGGAAAAAAAATTAAAAAAAGCATGTAAAAAGGGCCTTCGTGTACATCGCTCAACGCATATCGTGGGATGTGGTGGTAATTCAGCATCGTGCATTTGATTTGTGGGGAAAGTGGAGACGATGCTCGCAAGCCTGGGACAGCTGTTCCAACTACAGCTGTCGCTGCACAGCGCCCATAGCCCCCCAAAGGGGTTCCAGAGCTCTGGACAAAGAAAAAAAACTTTGCAGTCATGTGCGCTTTGCCATGTGTGCTTTTATCCAGGGATGAGTGCGCCCCCCCGTGCGCGATTGGCTCCTCTTCACGACACTTTTTTTTGCCATGGCAGACAATCCATGGGCCCCTTCCACCGCCACAAGGTCATGGGACCTCGTTGTGTCTGATTACAAGGTACCTTTTGAAGGCTTCTTCTATTTCGTGATGGCCTAGAACTTACCCACCAGGCCTTTTGTGCCTTGAAAACCCATCGTGGCCCCGTCACCGTACGTTTTTCTTTCCACTTGTATTACACAACCTGAATCTGGGTTTTTTGATGACAAAAGGAACATACTGCCACGCGTTCTTGGCATCCTCAGAAACCAATGTTAAGAACACCTAGCCTTTGATGATCTGCCTTTCTTTCACGAAAAACAAATAGGAAAAAAAACTCATAATAATGCACGCTATTACAATGTATCAAACAAAACAAAAAGACACAAAATCACTTCTTCACGGCCATGCCTTGTGCTGCCTTTTTCGCCTCCGCTATAGATAAAGTTAGCTCACAAAAGAAAAGGCATTTGCCGCGTCAAACGCACCTGCCTGCTGCTTCTTTCGCATCACCTCAGCCGCCTCTTCACGGGCTCGTTGTAACTCCGAACCTGACTTGGTGCTTGCTGTCTTCTTCGACGCCTGCTCCTTGAGGTTCTTCTTGCGCGCAAGCTCACGCTGGTTTCCACGCGCCATTTTTTAAATTTTGGGTTTATATTTTCGTGTCCAAGCAACAAAAAATGTCCAAAAACGCTCTTTGTCGTCGAGCGATTTTTCGAATTTTTTGTAGACCTGTGAAAATCACGTGGCGTTACATTGAATGTACATGGCCTGGTACAACTGCTCAACGGGACGCCGATGATGCAGCAATTAGATACTATTAATTACATAGTATATAGCTTCACATGGATGGCTTACAGTTTACGCTCTGTGGAAACTTTTTTGCAGTAAGACTGAAAGATTCCAAGACATACGCAGTAAGGATTGAGGTAATACTGCGCGTGGCAGCTATATGGCCTCGTAGTCTGACATATTCTTGTTAGCATCGCCTTCAAGATTCCCGAATAAGCGTCTTACACTTAATTCTTCTTTTATAAACCATTTCCAAATTCTTTCAATATTCCCAAACATCCGCGTATATTTCCCATCTTCAAATCAGATCATTTCAAGCCATAATTAGAGCCAATATCAGTAAGCATCATGAGCCTTCTAGAGATGGACGAGCCCTTTTCCCAGGTGACCCTTTGCACTTTCGACGAAGCAAAGGAGCTCCTCAAAAATGCAGCTTTATTAAAGAAAGATTCGGAAAGCCAAAACATTGAAGAGCTTCGCAATGAACTTGCCGCCTGTTTTAGCGAATGTTTAACTCGTGAAGAAGCAGCCGAAATTCTAGAGTATAACAGGATTTCTACTTTTAATATAAGAGTTCAAAGTGCACCTCGCATGCAGTTGGTTTCCAGTATTCACTTTTCAAAAGAGCAGTTCTCTGTGGTGGGAAGTATCTACACCCTATGGAAAGTGAATGAGACAACAACAGAGCTCACCTTTAGCGGGAGCTCCGTGTTTTCGAATCTGCTTCTTCCTATGAAAAGGTACAAGTGTGCAAATAGTGATGGTGATCTTGGCGATATTGTAAAACGGGCGATGTACAGGGCAGTCAACCTAAGAAAGCTGGTCATTGACTGCACGTCGCTCACCAACAAGACACTACAGTGGCTGTTTCGCCGGAACCGCAATCTCGAGGAACTGCACTTTACTAAAAGCCCATTCCCTTGTCCTTCGCAACGGTCCAAGCTCTTCCCAAGAGTGTGAGGTATATTAACACAAACATTACATCGGATCTTTTTGTATATGAGGACTATTTGAGCCTTCTCAAGAGACCTCAGCCTTTACATATTGACTTTAGGGAACTTGGTTACCCCCAAGACAAAAGAGAAATCTTTGACATCCTATCCAATTCAGAGACCCCCAAGGGTATCACACTTTCTAAAGAGAATAGCACCATTGACGATATCCACCATCTTCTTAAGGAAGATGATAACGAGCACAAGCCTCTCCCATTGATGTCTCTGTCATTCAAAGGGTTTCCAATTGGCACCAACGAGATTCAACTCTTTGAGAAATGCACAAACTTACAGCAACTTTCTCTTCAATGCTGTGACTTGTCCTTTACGGCTATGGACATCTATAGAATGGTGTCCAAAATGACACAGTTGAACACTCTTCGTCTTAATGGAAGTCACGAATTTAAAGACTGGAGCTTCGACGCTTTATTGGAAGCTTTCAAGATATCTGGTTGTCTTCCCTCCCTAAAATGTTTGTGCATTCCTCGCGGCAACAATGTGTCAACGGAAAACGTATTTACACTGATCCAGTCATGTCCAGATCTTCGTGAGGTAGAAGTGAATAATTTGAGCATACACGATCATAACGCGGCACATATATTTGAGACTATTCGTCTTCGAGATAAGGTTAGCAAGAATGACGCTTTTACAGCACGTGAAAACAAAAAGATTTTCCGCTATTGCGTCTCATATGGATATCCAAAAGGCAGCACTTTGGGTGTTACTGACCTCAAAACAGTCCCAAGCTATTCCGAATTAGTGGTGCTCTGTCGAATATCATCAACGCTCCTCTCAAGCCGAATACGGTCATGAACGATGGACGTGTTGTTCCTGACGATGGTATTTCCTACGAGCCATTGTACTATATTGGTCTTGATTTTGGAATAGCTTCATCGTATTAAATAGATTTTCAAATAAAAATGGCCTTTTCATGACATATTACCGGGCTCATTTGAAGATTCGGAAACAGTGTATGCTGTTACCTACCTACTCCACTGAGAAAGCTTTAGTTACTGTCTGGCATAAGCCTGAGTTAGTTATTTGGACCATTGTTTAGTTACTTTTTATGTTTTTTTGTCCTTTTGACCCGTGGGCTCCTTGAACGTCTCTCACCATTAAAGTCTCCGCTAGATGAATATTCCCATACCCCATATAAATGTTCCATTATCCACTTAAACCATTTGTCGATAAAAAATCAATACCTTTAAGCACTGTGGACTATATATTACCGCGTCCCCCCCTAGGACTTCTGACGAAGCAAAGAAGGCTTCTCAAAAAGGCGGTTTTATCGGATTGACATGTGGAAGGCCATCGACGCTCGTCTGAAGCCGAATACTATTATGAAAGATGTCGTTATTGCTTCTAACGATGGCATTTGCTACGAGCCCTTATACTATATTGATTTCTTTTCCAAAAGGCTTTTTCATATGAGTCTAACTGAATTTTTGAAGCAAGAACGTCCATTTCATAACAAAAATTAAAGAACTGATAGCATGTAACGTGCCGTTCTACCCATCTTGGATGTACCTAGGCACGTATTTCGCTTATGCTCGATTTGGAGCTTACAAGCGACCAGCGGATTTACGCACATATGTAGGCTACCTGATTACTACCACCTTGTTACATAACTGAAGTTGTATATAATAAAGCCCCTCATCTCATTTCGCCTCATCTCATTGCAAGACTGTAAAGTAGCAAGAAAGAAACCATGGCACCGTACACTCTCAAATGGGGCATTATGGCCACGGGCTGGATTGCTCGCAGTATGTCCTTCTTCAGCGTAGATATTCATAAAAACTAATGACCAGCTTTTTCCCAGGATCTCTTAGCAGACCCAGCTTCCCGTGGGGTTTCTGACGTTCGCCACGAGGTTGTTGCTGTGGCCTCTTCTTCCTCCAAGCAGAGTGCTGCCAAGTTTGTCACGGACATCCATGCCGATCCAAAGACGACCGTCTACGGGTCCTATAAAGAGCTTGTTTCTGACCCTAATGTCGATGTGGTCTATGTTGCCACGCCCCACAGCCACCATTTCCAAAACGTGATGCTTGCTTTGGAGGCCAACAAGCACGTTCTGTGCGAAAAGGCATTTACTGTCACAGCTGCCCAGGCTCGCAAGCTTGTGGAGACGGCCACGGCCAAGAATCTGTTTTTAATGGAGGCCGTTTGGACACGGTACTTTCCCCTGAGCGTCAAGGTCCGTGAGCTGGCGCTGTCTGGAGCTGTTGGCACCATCTACCGTGTCATTGCCGACAACTCCATCAACTCTAATCAGGACAACTCCAAGACGTCTGGGTTTATCTTCCCCGACGATAATCGTATGGTGAACCCCGACTTGGCTGGTGGTGCTCTCTTGGATCTGGGCATTTACTCGCTGACCTGGCTCTTCCAAATCCTGTACCACCTGCAGGAGGGCGAAAAAGAGGCTCCTATTGTCACGGCGGCCATGGAAAAGTACTACCCTAGCACGGCTGCCACGGAAGAGGAACGCAAGCAGCGGGCGGTCGACGCTTCGAGCACGGTCATTCTGCAGTTCCCCAAGAACGGCACGCACGGTATTGCCATGACCTCGCTCCGTGTTGGGACCGGCGTCAGTGAAGAGCACGAGAGCCATCCAGCCATTCTTATCCAGGGATCCAATGGCGAAATCCAGGTGACTGGGCCTGCCTACAAGCCTCTTCAGTACAGGGTGATTAATAAATCCGAGAAGGACAAAAATGTGCCCTGGGTACAGGTCCCCATTCCCGTTGACAGCAAGAACGAGGAGTGGAGTGGCCATGGCATGTTCTGGGAGGCTGATGAGGTAGCTCGCTGCTTGCGTGATGGCAAAAAGGAGAGTGCCACGCTGCCCCTTTCGGAGAGCATTGTCATCATGGAGACGATGGAGGCAGCTTTGAAGCAGGGCGGGGTTTCTTATCCGGACCTGATCACCACGGATGTCTATGACCCCAACAGTCCTTTGAACAAAAGGTAGATTTCTTTATTGTACATAAATAAACATGGGTTTTTGATGAGCATAAAGTCGTACATAAGACGCAAAGATGTCTGATGAAGTAAGGTACACTCGGGGCTACCTCGTGTAAGTGCCCCACTGAAGAGTTTATCCCCTCAAGCACTGAAAATGGACGTTGCTGATCCCACAAAAAGTATGCAATACCTAGGTACTAATACATACTGAGGGCAATGGAGGAGTGTACATAGGAAGATAATTCTCTGATCGTTCTATCTTTCTCTAGTTCCACCCGTATAACTCTCCTCTCAGGGGTCCTCCTCCGGTCACGCTCGTAACAGGGGTCGGGCCAAGCTGGGGAGCCAGCTTTCGTGTGCGTCACGTGACCTGGCTGCGGCCATCGAGGTCGTCTCCCCAAAAACGCATACGAGATGATGTATGTTTAACTGAATATGCTCTCAATGCTGATATGGAAGTTCCTTCCACACCACGAAAGAGAGTATGTGCGAATTCCGTGGCGCAGTCTTCACCTCTAGCCAATTCCTACTCTAGAACAACGGCAAGAACAGCAAGAATTGAGCCAGCCTGATAATTTACCTCTCTCCGTAGCCACAGAGCGTTTTGATCAAAGGATCTCCCCCGATTTGCCCTCAGAAGCAGCAAGTATTTTTTATAAATTCTGTCCCGTCGAGATGGTTGACGAATGGGCTGTTTTTATCAATAAGAAATTTATTCGGCTTCCGAATAACGCTGAAGGGCCTAGACAGAAGTACTCTTCGCATACCCTATGGGCGGATGTATGCCGAGAAGAGGTGTATTTGTTTTTAGCTATGTTAATTTTTATGTCTGTCATGCAGTTCAAGTCTCTTGCGCAATATTGGTCGACGACAAACGAAGTTTACGGTCCTTTCAGATACATGACAAGAGATCGGTTTAGTCAACTATATCGAAGATTCTGCACTTGGGACCCTGATAGTGCCGCTGACTATAACTCAGTCTTTACCAAGGTTGGAAGCTAGAGCAGGCATATTCAAGAAACCTCGGTGTTTTATGGAAGCCATCTTCTGAAGTCAGCATCGACGAGGCCATGATCCGATTCAAAGGCCGAAGTGGGGATACTGTGAAAATCCCCGGCAAGCCCGTTCCTGTTGGATACAAGGCTTGGGTTTTGGCCGACTCGGGTATTTTCTTGCATGGTCCTTCCATTCAAAAGGAAACGGCCCAATAGGATATGCTGCAAGGAAGTACCAGCCAGCTGGGCTTGCTCCGACACAGGGAGTTGTTGCAGATCTGTTAGAGAAGCTGCCACCGCTTCCATCAGAAAGCAGCCACTATCACTGCTACATGGACAACTTTTTTCCACGCTAGAGCTGTTCAGCCTTCTACGCGAAAAAAACATTGCTGCTACGGGGACGTCACGCCACGGTAGAATCGATAGCTCTCAGCTGAAAGCGCTAAAGACAAACAAAAAAACGAAGGATAGTATTCCTTGGGAAACTACTTACTCGAGGAAGCACAAGTCTTTGGGAGTTATGCAGTTTGGTTTCAAGGACAGCGCGTTTGTTCTTTTGCCTAGCATCGCCTTTAATGGTTGGGAGCGACCTGTTCAGGCTCTGCGTCATCAACCGGCAAGAACATCTGCAAATGCAAAACCTTCCCGAGCTCCTTTTGAAGAGCAAGCAACGCGTGTTCTTCCCATCCCCCATATCATCAATGCGTATAACCATAATATGAATGGGGTTGATATTGGCGACCAGCACCGTGCTGGCTATGATTCGAGAAGACGGCATAGGCGTGGAGGGCAACAGGCAATAATGTTCCTCTTTTTGCTAGAAGTAGTTGTTACAAACTCTCATTTGCTGCAGCGATATGGTGGAAGAAACCCAATCCCAAACCATCGCCTTTTCCGCGAGAAACTATATGGCGAGTTGTTTCAAATTTATGGCCGAGAAATTAGTTTTGGGGCTTCAACGGACTTGTCTGTTAGGGCTACGAAAGCACTGATTCAAAGCCATGTACAAGTAAAGCGTGAGAAGAGAGCCCTTTGTGGATATTGCTCTACACAAAAGCGGAAGCGATTAAGCCATATTAGGTACTTGAAGGGCGCTTTCGAACCGCAAGCGAAGCGCAAAATCATTACCGGTTGTAATGACTGTGATGTGGCTTTGTGTAAAGGGAATGCTGGTCAAAATGGCATCAGTTGGATGTAGCTTGATAGATCTATTATGAGTCTTTAAGTTTCGCACCACTCATTTCAAATCCTGTTCTCAGATTGGTCAATAAAATTTATTGACGACACCGCTTTTAAACTATTCAACCAATAAAAATCAAGAACATATACTACCATACTAATCGTCCTTGTCAAATCAATCACAGAACGTTTCTTCCGCATCTGGCCTTCCGTGGCATCCTGGCGGTCCATCGGCCCATGTTCAAAGGCGGATAAATCCCGCTTCAGAGAAGCCGTAGTATGGCATGTTGGCAAGCCGGATGGCGGTGCCCGGCGCTGTGTAGCCGTTGCTGAGGGCCTTGCCGAAGGGAAACTGAGGCTTTCGTGGACGTCCTCTAAAGTTTCAACTACATCCGGGTCCTAAATAGAAAGCAACTCATCGGGTGACTATAGAATGATTAGTAAAAGCCAAAAAATCATAAGGCAAGAACACTTACGACATTTTCATCCGGGTTCCTCAGCTTCTTGGTAAAGCAAGTGGCCCATTGGCGGCGGACTAGTCAGTATGTTCGTCTGATGTAGACGATGACACCTCTTTGATCAGAGAACTAGCTATTTAGTCGCCCCCATGCCTCCATGAAGCCTGCCTCTGTACATATCCGCGAACACAAGGAATCTCCACAGATCAAAAAAACAAGCCGTAATGGCAGAATCCTTATCAATTTCTTATCAATTATTTTACTGGCCAATCAGAGGACAGGATTTGAAATGAGTGGTGCACTACCAAAAAATGGGTGGTGCGAAACTTGAAGCTCATAAAAAATGGCTGCTCGGCAAGAGGATTCTGCACCGGATGTTGGGAAAGACCCTGCTGCCTATGAAGAGACACATGTGCATACCGTGTACGAAGCCATTGCAGATCATTTTTCATCCACACGCCATTCTCCATGGCCTTTAGTGGCTCGTTTTCTCGATCAGCAGCCAAAGGGATCCATTGGACTCGATGTCGGCTGTGGCAATGGAAAATACCTAACAGGATCTGGTGGTCCTGATGGTGGACCCTCTGGATTGTTTATGCTTGGGAGCGACCGAAGCCAAGAGTTGGCCAAATTGGCACAGGCAAAGCATGCCCTTATGAAGCCCAGTGCTGATGTACTGCTTGCCGACTCGCTGAGCCTGCCCTTTCGGAATGCTTGTACTGATTTTGCCATTTGCATTGCTGTCGTCCACCATTTGTCCACACGAGAACGAAGGCAAGAAGCACTGCGGGAGCTGCTGCGATGCGTACGGCCCCCTCGAGGGGGCACATTGTCAGCAGACGACGGCTTCTCGTCGGGTCGGGTGCTTTTGTATGTATGGGCCCTTGAGCAAGCGTCGAGTCGGCGTGGATGGTCGTCTGGTGGCGATCAGGATGTGCTGGTGTCGTGGGTGAAAACGATGAAGAAGAAAGCGTCCGATGGGACACCACCGACATTCCATCGATACTACCACTTATACCAAAAAGGGGAGCTAGAGGAAGATGTAGCGATGGCCGGTGGGCGAGTCGTAGCCAGTGGGTATGAAAAGGACAATTGGTGGGTGGTGGCAGACACGGCATAAATCAAATCACAGAAAAAATATATTTAAAAGCGCTTCATCCTACATCAAAAACCAACAGGAAAAAAATGGAAGAAGCTAAAATCTATCATCACCAACAAGTTGCCCAAGGAGAGAAAAAAATGAACGGAGGTGTGACAAAAACGACTATCGACGGCGGCTCTCGTAACGGGGGGAAAAGGTATACCTCCTTCGCGATTCACGAGTCTCTGGCGCAGGGCTGGCTCGTCTCTTATTCGAACCAGACGGGCGAGGCTCTGGACCGGCTTCATAGTCCACTAAAGGCTCCATGGCGTAGCCCGTGCGAGGACTAATGCCAGTGGTGATTTCGGCAAGACTAGGAAGAGATCCACCGCTTCCAGCACGATCGTGAAAAGAACTCGATGGCCCAGTGAGTGTCTGGATGGGTGGCAATCCTACGCCGGGCGAGAACTGCCGCCGTGGCGAATGATGGGGATAGCTGACACCATTGCTCATGTAGTCGGGAGGAGGGAGTCCGCCATAGGATGCGGTACCACGATCGTACGCGCTCGAACTGTATCGCATGGAGAGCAGCGAGTGGGATGGGTGGATAGGCGTAGAATGGTTCACGCCGCGATACCGAGGAGGTGCACTGTTGCTGTGTGCTTCTCGCTGGCGTACTTGTGGCTGGCGATACGACTGGCTGCGCTGCTGCGTACGAGGGGATCGACGGCTGGAGGTATCGATCGTGGTGGTCGACAGGGAAAAGGGTGTGACGCCAGCACGTCTCGCCATGTCCGTTTCACCAAGCTGCCAGTGCATGGCTTCTGCCGCCCGCCACGGGACTTGCATCTCCTCCGCCACCTTTGCCCACATTTCAGATTTAAAACTGTCATCCATCAGTATTTGTTATTTTACTCATCTACAAAGCATACCGTTCATATAACCGAGCTAGCTTATTCTTCTTCTCCTCATCCCACTCACTACGCCGCTCCAAGTAATTCTGATAGTGCAATCGGCAGCTAATGGCACTGCGGCCAGGGAGCCGCTTGGAAATGTCTTCCCACTTCATTCCTCTTCCTCGTAATTCAATAATGAGAACGTCCTCCTCGGCCGACCATTTACTTTGCTTCTTTGCGGGGCTTTCGGCCGTAAAAGGTGGCATACCGGGTTGTTGGGAGGCTGGTGGTTGGGCCACGTGGGTCTCCTTGTGAAAAGACTTTGGCTGTTTTTGGCGTCTTTTTGACTCGGACTTACCCCTTCTATGGGCCGGCTGGATGGGAACAAAGTCTACCCTTTGGGGCGTTCTCGGACGTGGAGGAATGGTTGGCGGCGTTATGGGTAAAACTAAATTGGGCTCAAATGGGGCACTCCCTTGGAAATAATAAGGAAGTTGTTGGTGCACTTGTTGTGGCAGTGCTGGGATGGCTTCGGACACGTTTGCGAATGTGACAGACTCGTGAGAGTCTGTACACTTTAATAAATCGTTGATATCCACGGTGTCTGAAATGAAGCACAGTCACCAATGTTGCTTTTTTTTTCTCCTTGTTGGAAAAATAAAGGGCTATAGATGCAGTGGCAGAATGTTGTTCTTACTACTACAGATTAAAATAGTATTGAGGTTACACGTTGTGTACACGATGACCCTAGATGGATGAGAATCAAGCAGGGAGGGAGAGGCATGGGGCTATACATACAGTTCTTTTCTTTTTTTTAGATCAATTGATCCTCTTCCAAAAAAGCGTTTGACAAAGAAAAAAAGAGCACTAGCGTAACAAGATACAGTCTCTCTTTTTATATAAAGGAGGGCTAGTTGAGAGACGAGAAAGATGAGATCGGAAGGGCCCGAATGGGATGATATGTATAGTAAAGGGGGATGGTTTGAATGGATGGAAGGAGAGGAGAAAAAAACGAGGGCGTACAAAACGGCTTTATATTTATACCCTCCTTTAACGATCTTGACGTTGGCTCATAAAATAAAGAGCAAACCGGGAAATAAATGAAAAAAAGAAACAATAAAAAATAGATTTATGACATGGTTTTTATTCGCTTTGTAGACGGCATGGACCAAACCATTCATTATCGTTTTTTCATTATTTCTGAGGGGGGAAAAATAAAAAAAAAGAAAAGAAAGGAAAAAGAAACAAACCACCAGTTTGCATCTGTGTTGCAGATGGATATATGACGGTGAGGTAGGTGGTTAAAAAAGTTGAAAAGGTAGCGTGCACTGCATATGCACTTTTAGTTGGGCTTTTATTTCCTGCAAGGATTCGGGAAACGAATGAAAAAATTCAATTTTTTTATTCAAAAGGGGCGTGCCTCATGTCCGTGAAGAAGAAGGGGGAGTGCAGACACGAAAAATATCCATAATGCCATGGACAAAACATCCAAGCCCATTGGGATGATATGGCAAGACGGAACCTTGCCTCTTTTACCTCTTTACTTCCTTAACACTTCCACCTCGAAGGCTGTTTAACACATTTCCACGACAGATAAAAGAAAAAAAAGTGCAATGGGGCGTGTATGTATGCATCCGAGTGCGTTTGTTTGTTCCTGAGTCGTTAATGTGCATTTCTTTCATGTATAAAACATCCGGAGAAAAGTGCAAACGGTGTAATGGCCACACCAGCCTCCAGACGGGAGTGAACCATGTGTTGAAGAGAATGTGTGAAAGAGAGAGAGAGAGAGACAAGCGTCTTTGAAATTTTTTTTGCGTTCTTCAACCTGTTCCAGTTGGCGAGTTCGAATCCTCATGTCTCAGCATTATAATCTTTTATAAGACGGGCAGAACAAAGAGGGTTGACATACAATGTACCACTAGGTACGTATGTGAAAAAAAAGAGGTGAACGATGTACGACATGGGACGGACGTAGTCTCCTTGCATAGGGCAGCGTCTTCCCTACATGTATCGCCGCCGGAAGCCGTTTGCTCGTAAACCCAACTCTAGCACGTATTCTTCATGTAGGATTGTTTATTCGAAACAGTCGTTCATCATACATACATGTCAATTTCGGCTCTTCACTAGGCTCTCCGAGTGACGAGGGGGGGAATATAAAAGGAAATACCGGCTAAAGGTGTTCATTCGGTGTTTTTCAACTAAAAACGGTGAATGAACTACGAACTACACACAAGAAAAGACCAAGATGTGATTGCTATTGCATCATGTATGCATGGCAAGATTATGTGCTATAATCGTTGGATCAGGGTGGTTATTCCCGGAATTGTGGGATAAAAGACAAGACGTATGTTTTTTTTATCAGAAAAGAAGAAAAAGAAAAGAAAAAGAAAGAAAAAGAAAGAAAACAAGAGAGCCTTTCAAAAGATACGCTGGTACCCAGGGTGCATCTCTGCAGCTCACCAGGAAAAGATCAACCAATCTGCTGTCCATTGGAACGGTGTACGCATGGAGTGCCCATTTTTCACCAACGCAAAGATTTTCTTCCGGGATCCTGAGAGGGGGTGTACATGTTGGATGAAGATATGCGGCCTACAAGCTGTTACGTAGGATGTGTTGGACACTTGATGTGCTTTCTTTCCTTTTTCTTTTTTCTTTTCTTCTTTTTCCTTGCCTTGATAGTCTGTATGTACATTAATAAAATCAAAAAAAAAAGTTTTTTTCCTCCCATCACGTATTCGGAATACATTTTGTACGGCTGCATCATATTTTGGGATGAAAAGGCGGAGAGGTCATGATGGGGGTATCCTTTTTTTTCTTTCCAATACGACGCAAACAAGCAAAAAAAGATTGCCGTGCAGTTGCCGTTCGTGTTGAAAGGAAAAAAAAGTGAAAAAGTGAAAAGGAGCTGCATGGCAAATGAACGGTGAGTGGCTTTCGCGTGTATGTACGCTACTAGACATACAATTATGGCAAGCGTATATCCCTTTTTTTATTCTTTGGTTCCGTTCTTTGGTCATTTTGATCCATGTTTCTCTGTCCTAAGGTGGATCTTATTCTTGGCGATAATGAGACGGCGGACAGTAGGACGTCCGCGAAGAGTTGTACAGTGTCATGGTGTTGAACAAAAAAATAAAATAAAATCTTGTTTGTATACCCTCGCCTCGACCCCCTTTGTGGTACATTGGTGAATTCGGACACAAAGACCAATAGAGATTCCGGGTACAACCAACTATCTTCACATCAGCTCTGTTGAGTCTTGGCCTCTTGACTAGACAAAACAAAACTTGCGTTTGTACAAGGTCTCATCCAGAAGAACAAACAGATCTGCCCTCTTTGATTTTTGTCTGATCATGTCACCTTCCGCTTCTAAAAATATATATAGACGAAAATAAAGCAAAATTAATGGCTAAAAAATTTGTCATCATCGATGGGCAGTGCCACATCTCAAGATGAACCACAATACTACATTTTCCCCCATGTAAAAAAATGAATGCTCTTCTATAGCTAACAGAGAGGGAGGGTTCATCGTTGGACCCTTTTTTTCTTTTCTTTCTTTCTATGTCACAAGGAAGAAGCCTGGTCCGTATGTGCACGTTCCAACTCGTTCGAACGCCGCCAACGGTGTGCATCTAGCAATCACATGGACCTTGTCTCTACATTCATCCAGAGTACACCAATGTATATCAGCAGTGCATCCTCATAAAAGAAAGCAGCCGCTTTTTTCCGTCTTTCAAAAAAAAAAAAAAACGTAAAATAAAAAGATATGAGCCCGAGACGATATGAAACATGCTTAAAGATGCTAATGGCATGCATAATGACATACATACCACTTTCACCATCTCCTCTCGTTCCATGGGGGTGCAGTTTCAGTCACTTGATTGAACAAGCGGTCAGCGTTCATAGGAAAGAAAAAGAAAAAGAAAAAGAAATCGTCTACTTTGTCAGTTTGCCAGGGAACATATACGGCTGAGCACATATTATGTGGTTCTCTCTCTTCCTCCATGCAAAGGAAGGCGCTCGCCGCCTGACCACAGCGTCAACAGGGAAAATGTGTTGGTCCCGTTGATCAATCTTATTGGATGGCTCCCTGCGTGAAATAGGGAGGGGGTCACCCCGACCTTTCCGCAGACGTATGTGCCATCCCATGAGACATGTCGTCATAACGTAATGTAAAGGACCAAAAACCGCGCTTTTATTCTTGCAGCGTCATGCACGGCGAGCAGGTTTTTTTATTGGTTTTTTCCAGGCCTTTGTATTTGGATTTTCTTCCTTCTCATAGCCCAAAAGAGTCAAAGAGGGGGGCCATTCTCTTTCATGGAAGAGAGCCAAAGCCACTTCACCATGCATACTCGTCACGAGATCACTTCCGGCCTGAGTTCCGTGCCACCAACTACGTGATATCTGAGATTATTTTGGGGCGATTGGTGGATACGTCTTCATCAATAGAGGCACCCTTTTACGTTTTTGTAATGACACAAGTTGTTCCATGATTTTTTGTATTTTTTCAGCTCTCTTTATGCCCGAAGATTGTTTTCCTGTTGAATTTTTTGCAAACTTGCTCACTCTATACAATATTTTCCATTGGTGCGGACGGTATGGGCATCTTGATCTTGTGTTATGAACACTGACCCAGAACGTCTAATATGGAAAAGAGATTCCCATACGGCCGCTAAGAATGTGGCCAGCGAGTCAAAGAGTTCCAACTAATATTTTCGAACGAGTACATACACGTAGATTATGAGCACTTGGTGTAATCAGCCCTAGCCTTTCATGTATGTTTCATTTCTCAGACTCTTTAGCACCTTAACCCAAGGACGCACCAAAAAAACTATTTGGGACAAAACTACTGAAGATTCTGTCCATACAGAATAATTTCCATCTTCATAGACCCTATTCCTAGAGTGAAGCGAGTGGCTCCCAGACCAGTAGGCTATTTTCTAAAGGCCAAGATATATTACATAAGCACATTTACATAAGCGTATCGTCTCACGAGTGCATTTTCAGAGGCAATTGAAGTCAAAAAATATAAAAAAGGACAAATGGCGGACATTCCCGTCTTTGTGATCTCGCGCCTGGCGTCGTCAGAGCGCCGCATTGCGCCATCATGGACAATTACCACACTTCGGACGAAACTGGAGAGTATTACTGGTGTACCACCCTCCTGTCAGGATCTTTATATTGCACCACCCAAGACAACGCCCGTCGGACATGGGTCTCTTGGTGGATCCGACCAACCCTCACCGCAGTCGGTGGCTATTGTGGCTGCGGACGAAGACAACACTTACCTTTCGCAGTTTCACCTTTCGAAGCATTGCGAGATCCACGTCGTAGACGCGCGGCCCGTTGCAGCGCAGTTTGACTTTACAAACACGGACAAGGTCGAGCGGTACCAGATGCCTATTGATGAGTACGAAAAAAAGGCCGACTCGGTGCTGGCTTGGAAAAAGAACAACAAACTGGGAAGGTTCGACCCTTCAGCACGTGACACGGTTGATAAGCGTCTGGCAGAGCACACACAGGAGGCCCACGTGCGCCGGCTTGAAGTGGGGGCGCGTTGCCGCGTTCATAAGCTGGACACGCACCGCGGCGAGATCAAGTATCTTGGAGAGGTACCGGAAATCGTGCTAGGGGGTCAGGTGACTGATAAGGGTGGTGTTTGGGTTGGAGTGGAGCTCGACGAGCCTGTGGGAAAGAACGATGGGAGCATTGGGGGCAAGCGTTATTGGGAGAGTGGCAGCCAGCAGAAGCATGGTGTTTTTGTTCGGCCTGCGCGGGTGGAAGTAGGCGACTATTCGCCTCTTGATGACCTCGCTGATCTTGAGGACATGGAGGAAATTTAGGGTTTATGTAACGCGTATCGTGTAGGAGGGGCACGGAGATGCACAGTCCCTGCCAAGCTGGGTGCCGAGGAATTGTGGGTTGTCTCCAACAGTCAAGCTCGGGCTCAGTGGTACATCGGTAGGTACTCGAGTCTCGAATCATGTCAATGACGTACATACATAGGTACCTAGCTACTTGTATCATTGTTATGTAATGCCCAACTTCTAGAATCCAATAAGGACCCACTTTTCGGTTCAGAGGGAACAACCTCGAGAACTTCCGTTCGTCGGCACTGGCACTCGTGATTGTCCAATTTCCCCAGATTCTCACTGCGCATCGTGCTCACAACAATGCATACGGGCATTGCAAAAGCGTTGCTTCTTAACTCTGTGCATGCTATTTGTAATCATGAGGGCTGTGCTCTTTTCAGCATGAAGAATTTGTAAAAAAAAATAAATAAAAAATAAAAAAAAACACTAAAGGATGATCGCCAACCGCCAAAACTTGGGGGCTTTTGGAATCAGTTGGAGCATACAGGCCATGCAAGTGGTCGCCCTTGGAGACTGCAGAGCGTTGCCCACGAGTTCCTGAATGTTTCATTGGAATCTAGCTAAATATAGTTAAAGTAATGATGGATTCCATCTTTCGGCCGCAGCTGTCACCTCTCCGTACACTGCCCATAGCCCTCGTCGTCGCGTCGCGGGCAAAAAGCGTCGTCATCTCTTATTCCTCTTTTGGACTTGCTCCACAAGTCGATAGTTTTTATATTCCCATTTTGTATTTTGTATTTTGCTTTTTAAGTGACCAAGCTCTCCCACTCGAATGTCGGGCATGATGTGCTCTTAATCGGTTGAGAGATTAAGAGAATTTTTTAAAAAAATGTTCACCAGCGTATTTCTCATGGCACTAGTCTCCATTGCTGGGGCTGGTGCAGCAGACGATACTCAGATCTTTCCTAGCGCTAGCGTGCCACAGAACCAGGTGGGCTTTAACCTGTCTCTGACACTATCGTCCCGCAGTGTCGATGTAGGGAACAATAGATACACTGTTGTTCCCTTGACAGAGTCCATGGGTATGAATGGAGCTCGAAAGGTAACATTTTTTGCATTTGACGCTAGCACGCATACCTAACCTGTAGAATGTCGACTTGGAATCAAAAGGCGATTTTCTTGTTGTTACTGAGTCAAACTTTGGCAACGGAAGCTTGATTCGGGATAAAATCGCATTTGTCAGATGTGACAATTCCTCGGCAGGTTTCATCGACGCTAGCAAGATATTCAACTCTATTGTCGATAATGATCCTGCGGCTGTTGTTCTTTACACTGAAGAGGAAGTGTCATGCGACTTTCGAAACTCGTCATCCTTTCGATTTCTTGTTTCCCTCACATCACCACTGGATGCAAAAAGCATTTTGGATACCACCGCTTCACATTCTGGTGCCGTTATACAGGCCAAAATTGAGTCCAACTCAACAACCTCCAACAATAATAGTCTCGGCACGGGAAAAACATCCGTCGCCATGAGCGTGCTTTATGCGGTCACAGGCCTCGTCGCAATCCTCTTTATTGTCGTGATTGCCTCGGGTGCCCTCAAGGTGCACCGCTATCCAGAGCGATATGGCCCAAGCACGGGAGGTGGTGGCCGTCCAAGACAGAGCCGGGCCAAGGGCATTGCTCGTGCTGTACTGGATACTATTCCCATTATCAAGTTTGGCGATTCGCCAGTGGAAAATAAGCCAGACCCTAGTGTAGAACTTGACGAACGACCAGACCCTCCCCATGCCAAAGATGTTGAAGCACAGCCTGACGGTAGGGAATCGTCCGAGCAGCATCACCAGCACGGCTCTCAGCAGCGAGATGTGGATGGCCCTGGAGCATCATCTGGTGCCGAGGGACCATCAGACGCACAAAAAGATGCCAAAAAAGACGCAAAGAAGGACGGCAAGGAAGAAAATCTCATTGTTTGCAGCATATGCACAGAAGACTTCAAAAAGGGCGAAGATGTCCGTGTTTTGCCCTGCGAACATATATTCCATCCCCATTGCGTTGATCCATGGCTGGTCAATGTATCGGGAACATGTCCTCTATGGTAAGTTATAGTATTAACTGAGAGTATTTGATGCTAACAGAATGTAGTCGGCTGGATTTGCGCCCGAAGCCAGAAGGCACACAGAACCAAGGCGGTGAGGCTCCGGCCGGTGATGGCAATGCAGACACGCTGCCACCACCACTAGAGACAGAGGAGACAGCGACGCCTGCCGTGAGGACACCAGGGACGCCTGTTCCTGGGCATCGGCGACGATCGTCATGGCTCTTTGACCTCCATCGTCTTCGGCATGCGACGCCAGAGGAGCGCATAGCAGCTTTGCGAAGAATGAGGACAACGAACCAAGATTCAGGGCAGCAGAGCGCCAGTCCACAGCAGAGGGAGAGCTTGTCGAGGCGGTTGCTTGACAAGTTTCACATTCGCACGTCGACGCGAAGTTGAGAACGAACAAAAGGACGATTATGACTAGCATTTTGAAATTTATTTGTTTTACTTGGTATAAGAATGTAGGCAAAGAAAGAATCATTATTAGTATGGCAGTGCATTGAGATCCACCATTGCATTAGCATCGTCGACGCTGTCGTTGTATACACGCCTATTCGCAAAACGAGTTCCCTCTGTGGGCGCTGCGGTCCCTATGCTAGGGTCTACACGGTCCCGGTCCAAGGGTCGCCATGAAGGCGTTGCATTGTTGCCGCCCCTCTTCTTTTTACGGTTCTTATTATTACCATGCTGCTCATCCTGTTTCCGTTTCCCTAGTACGTCCTTTGCCGGCTTTTGCTTGTTTTTCTTGGCCCGCCGCTCCACCAAGGGGACGCCCGGGACACCCCCCGTAAGCGTGGCCATGGCGCTTATGGCCGGGTGTTCCCGTGACACGTCGGTCGCGGTAGCTTCTTCGTGGCAGCTCTCGTGGAAGACACGGGTGCCCACCATGACAGCATCGAACCATACCCATTCCTGTGCCTCGTCGTGCCATTTCATTTCAAACTTTTCCTGGCAAATCGGGCAGCTCTGGTTGGCATCCGCGCCTGTGGGCACAGGGATCCATTGCACCTCCTTGGGCACAGCCACAGCAGCGGCGTCTTGTCCCTCGGCCAAAAGATCACCCGCAAGGACTTCACGGGACTGCATCCACTCGGCCTGGTCAAGATACCAGCTGCGGTGCTGGCCGCGCTGCTCCGACTCAAGCATGCGCTGGTGAACGCGAAAGTGCCAGTCCATGTGGGCCGTCTTGGCCGCCTTGCCCTGCTCGTCGAGACGGAAGCGAAGACCGCACTGCGTGCAGGGGGGGCCGAGATCGTCAAACATGAGTGGCAGTAGATGCGGGCGGAACGACCGCAGAGATGTGGCATCAAAAAAGATCTCCTTTTTTACATTGCGAAGGGCATTCCGCGAGAACTTGTTTGTGGGCAAAAAGGACGCCATGGCACCAGTCGGCTGGGCATGGGCATGGGCATTATGTGGCATCCCTGGCAGACCAGATAGCCCAGGCAGCCCTGGTAGTCCTGGCAGACCCCCCGGTAGTGGATGTGTAGGGACCCCTTGTGGAGGTGGAAGCATGCCGGCTTTCTTGAGAAGCTCCACCAACACCACTGGATCGGTTGGTTGTGGAGGGGGTATTTGTGGCAAGGAGGGAGGTGGGTATGCTGTGGGTGCTTGTGTGGATGCCTGTGCGCCGAGGAGAGCCTTGAGCGCACCGGATCCAAGGAGAGAGTCCACAGAAATCGGGTTGGCTGTGGCCGTAGGAGGAGGCGGCACAGCGGCAGCCGAGGTGGTGTTGATGGAAGAAAGGATGCCGGCAATCTGGGACATATTGGGGAGGACCGGGGCTTGTGCAGGCAGTGCAGCACCAGGGGGTGGTGGTGTGGGTGTGGCTGCCTGCAGGGCCTGGGCGGCCTTTAGCGCCGTGGCGAGAGAAGCAGTGGATGTGAGAGGTGCTGCAGGGATGGGGGTGCTTGTTTGCGGCGGTGGTGTTGGCGTTGGGCCGGACCGCAAGTGAGAGGGTAGTTTATGGGAAAGGGCGTCGAGTTGTTTTCTTACCATGATGAGCTTGTCCTGCTCGAGATTTTGGCTTCTTAAAATGGTTTGCAGCTCTTTTAATGCTTTAAGACGACCAGAAATACCTACATCATATGGATTTTGGGACAACTCAGATTGCGTTGCCATGATTATACGATCAACATCAGAATTCAGTGCTTCTAGGGTTATATTTAACGCTTGAGGCGGTGTTCCCCGGGCCGCTTGGGGAGGCTGCGAGGGAAAGGGAGACCCGTTACGGCCGGGCTGTCCCTGGCCTGGGCCTTGGGGAAGGGAAGACTCCCGGTACGGGATGTTTCCTCGTGGCCGGGGCCTCCCCATAAGCATCTGCTCGTTGTGCATGTGCTTCTGCTGGGCCTGCATGGCAGAGGCCTGTGCCTGCATCAGGGCGTTCTCAATGGGACGCGTGACTTCGGGCGAGAAAACGGGCCGAGGATCGACGGATCCCGGGACAGGCTCTTTCCACGTCCGTAGCATTTCATCCATACTGCGTCTTGTGGCGTTATCCATGGACGCATAGGCATCCATAAACGTCGAGTACAGCCCATTGCTGAAATAGATTGTATAGGGCGTACCGACATTTTTTACAATAGAGTCCAAGAGATACAAAGCAGGCAGTTTGCGAGACGATGTCGCCTGTTTCGTTAGCACCGTCGACTGGAAAGAAAGAGCCTGGCTTACCTTTTTGATGTGGCTCTGTAATACTTCAGAAATGGCATGGGCATACTCAATATTCTCACGCGCAATCACCGTCAGCGTGTTGATTTCAACCCGCAGGTTCTTCGACATGCCCTCCAGCGCATCCCGGAAATCAGAGGCAACCGCCTCCATGTCATCTTCGTACGGCATTTGCTCTGCTCCTCCGAAGAGTTTTCTTTATCTGAACAACTACGAGTTCCTATTGCTTTCAAAAGAGCACGCAGGTTTTATTGGGAGAATCGCAAGACAAATCACGACATAAATCAGAGCTGTACAGAGAAACTCTATAGGGAAAACAACACAAAAACGACGCGCGCAGCAAAAACAAATCACAATTTTTTTTCTTCTCTCAAAACGCAGAGAAACTTGGTATGTGTCTAAAGTAGTCTACAATTTCTTCTATCCTGTCTTCAGCTTTCGGAAGGAGATCCGTAGGCTATTTATGCGCTTTGTGCGGGAGGCTTCCGTGAAGAAACTGGTGTTGTAAGAAGAGAGATTTTTTGAGAAAAGAGAAAAGGGAGAGCGGATAATGACCCTTTGAAAACTCGCGCTCGGAGTGGAGCCTGCGTTATGTAACCGCCTTACGTCATGTGACCGAGTGCCGTCGCCTACGGGCACGTGATGCTTTATATAATCAAGTGGTTGCGTCAGTGAATAATGGCACGTGATGCTATGCTGAAGCTCACAGTCGCATCATTGTATTTTCAAAAAAGCAAAACTATCACATGCTATGTAGTAACTCTATAAATTTATGAACTTAGAAGAACCCATCATGAGACGGACTAGACGACCGCTTCCATGGAGACATCAGAGACGGCCGGGGACTGGATGATGACTGAGGATTGAATGCTGGGTGCCCTGGGGGTGGACTTGCATGTGTCTTCATGACATAGTCACTCTCCTGTTGAGGCTCGATGGGGGACACGTCACGGCTCCTGCTCTGAATGTGGTGTGATGTGACCGACTGGGGGGAAACGCCGTGGTCGACAGATACATTTGTCATGCTATCAGCATCACTATGGTGTGGGTGCTGGAAAAAGACCACGTTTGAGCTGGGCATAGTGTCCACTCGCAGACCACCGGGAGCTGCTGGGGGAGGCGCATGGATGTTCGTAGTCTTTGGGCTCATTTCTTCGTCATGGGGCAGGGCGCTGCTGAATCTACCCATAAATGTGCGGGTAAGACGTCGGACACGGCTCGTTGGCTCTGCCATGTCGGGCTTGTAAGTGTCCTCGGAAGACGTCTGCCCATTGTAATCATTGAAATAGGCTACAGGTGTGCCGTTTTTGCTGACAATGGCTTGCATGCCCTTGGACCGCATCTGACGAGCCGTTACACCAGCCTTTCGGTCACGGAACATGACGGTGGCAAGTAGATTGATGACCCCAAAGGCCAGTGAAAGAATGCCAGAGGCAATGATGATTCTCCATGGTGTCATGCCAATGTTGTCGCTGCTAAAGTCGGGCTTGTTCAGACTGGCCAAGATATCGCAACCGGTACCAATCATGCCGAGTCCGAGCCACAGGAAGCCATGCTGTGCCGTGAAGACGGGCCAGTCACGCTGGAGGTAGCGCTGCAAGAAGCCTCGTTGCACCTCGGTGAGGATAAGGAATATGGTGATGAGCGAGGTGAAAACATGAGCCATGGCGTCAAAGAAGAAGAATTCACCGGTAATTCCCGTCATGACAATCATGACCCAGCTGGCAATCGTGACCATGAGGAGAGAAATAATATTGCATACGCGGAGGAAGCCAAGCGTATAAAAGCTATAGGCAACACGCTTTTGGAGGGGGAAGATTTGTGTCATTTTCTTCTTCTTTTTTAAACTGAAAATAAATCGCCGGCGAAGTATTCTTTTCTTTGGGAGGTAGGGGAAATTTTAGAAAGGGAAAATAAGAATTGGTGAAGATAAAGTGAAAAAAAATGGAGAGATGGATAACAGAAAGGTCCAGCTTTTGTATCGAAGAAAAAAGAGCTACCTGAGCCTGGAAGTGAAAAAGAAAAAAATGAAAAGTAAC
Source organism: Chrysosphaeria jannelii (assembly GCA_020002325.1). Classification (NCBI taxonomy): domain Eukaryota; kingdom Fungi; phylum Ascomycota; class Sordariomycetes; order Ophiostomatales; family Ophiostomataceae; genus Chrysosphaeria; species Chrysosphaeria jannelii. Next base: position 36,459 of record JAGKRY010000010.1, on the reverse strand, counting down.
AAAAGGGCTTGAACAGAAGTTGATGGATGAGAATGAAAAAAAAGGATAAAGAGTGGTGGATGAGGCATGGGTTATGAATAAGATGTCGGACAAAGGGACGCAAATAGTGACCAATACATTATTATCGTCGGTCACTTATCATTGAAAGAAGAAAATAAAGGTAAAAAAAGAGGTCGTCACACATTATAGAAGAAAAGAAAAGTTTATTATTAGTATCGAATGAAATAATAATACATTAAGGAGGCCAGATGGTATTGGCAGTGAGCAGCCGGTTTGTGCATTGGGCTCACACGCAATCAGTGGCTGTAGTGGATTTGAACGGAATGTGATACTATGACAGGCATCTTTTTATTTTTATTCTATTTTCATTTTTTTCATAGCCATCTTATAGGAATCGCTTGGGCAGCAGGAAACGATATGTGAGAGGGTGGTGGTTTTTTTTCGTTCTTTTTTTTCTTTTCTTCATTCTTACGTCACGACTATAGCATTGTCATTGCCAACTCTGAGCCAATGATTTTTTTTGGCGCCTATAGTTTATGCACGGCATCTTTACCATTATGCACCGCTCGTTTTTATTATTTTTCGTATTTTATTTTCCTTGGATAGAAGCCTTTGTTTCTTTTAATCTTTTTTTTATTCTTACAAAAATGTCTTTATGAGTGGACAAGAACAGCTCTATGGACATTCCCCTTTTACAGAAGAAAAAGAAAAAGAAAAAAACAAGCAACATAGTTACACAGAGACACACATTATTTCTTTGGTGATTGGGCAATGTAGGCGTACCGTCCCGAAAAGAATGAAAAAAAAGCGACTTAGTGCATGTAGACCTCAGCGGCTCCAGTATCGACGCTCTGCACATCATCCAGAGCCATTGATCATGGTCGAGTCACAACTGTTCCACAGAGCGCATCTCGGCTCTTTTTAGCGCCAAGGATTTTCTGAAAAAAATTTTTCTTGCCTCTTTATTTTGGTTTCATTTCTTTCGACCCTTTTTTGTGCCGCCGAGGCGCTGCTGTTGAGCCTTATGTAGAGGTATGAACCAAGGCGGTAAGATACGTCTTGGCAGAAATAGTAAGGGTGTCTTATGTACGCTGAAAATATCATACATAGAATCCATCTTTGCCATTTCTGAATTAGGATGGAATTCTTGATAGAAAGTGTTCCTTTCAACCACAAGTTCAAGGGTAGGTAGGGGTTTTCTAAGAAATGGATGTTATATCTTCCTTTAATGAGCTCATGGACCAATGGAGGTATGAAAACTAAGTCCCTCTGTGATTTCAGAGGTGACCCACACCTCATGGATCTGTCTTATTTGCCCAATGATGCATGATGGTATGACCCCACCAAGGGATTCTGTGAAAGTGCGGAGTCTATGTAGACTGCCCCCGCGCAGAATGATGAAAGTAAAGACGGCCCCCATAAAGGCCTCATAACTGTGTCTTAGGCAAGGCTATTTTTTTAGGTAATCTCTAATAAACTGTATTGAAAATGGCTTTTCAACATCCCCACCCCCTAATTTACGGTACGGCATGGAAGAAAGAACGAACAAAAGAACTGGTATACCAAGCCATTACAGCTGGGTTTCGGGCTTTTGATACAGCCGCTCAGCCTCGCCATTACCGAGAAGATTTAGTAGCCGATGGTATCCGTCAAGCCATTAATGAAGGCCTCGTGTCTCGAAAGGATATCTATATTCAGACAAAGTTTACCACAATTGCTGGTCAAGATATTGAAGTCCCAGAGAGAGCACCTCCATATGAACCCAATGCCCCTACGTCTGAACAAATTCGGGCCTCTATCGAATCATCCCTCAGGAGATTTACCTTTGGTGACGAAGAGCCATATTTAGACTGCCTTTTATTCCATACCCCACTAAAGGAAAACACGGATGAAGCACTGGAAGTCCTCAAGACATATATGCCTCATAAAATCCGAACTTTTGGCATAAGCAATGCAAACCTCGACGATGTTGAGCAGCTTTTTGATACGGGAATGACGCCAACCGTTGTGCAGAATAGGTTTTACCCATATGAAATGGATCCATTTGACGTAGAGCTCCGCCAATATGGAAAAGATCATCAAATGACATACCAACCGTTTGGGATCTTTCGGCAAAATAGAGACATGATTTCATCCGCCATCGTGCAAGAGGTGGTAGCAGCCATCTCGGGCATCTCACCAGAGGTTGCTGTGTATGCTCTGCTTTCCATTGGCATGGGCATGCATGTCCTCGATGGCACATGTAATCCTGCGCACATGGCCGATGATGTTCAAGGAATACAGAAGGCCACTACTTGGGCAGACGAGAACCCTATTCAATGGGCATCCATGGTAGAGACCTTTGTGACAAAATACGACATGTAGTTGTTAGGTTTGAGATGAAAAAATTCAAATTGAATATCCAAAAATATGTAAAATATAAGTGAAGAAGAAGAAGAAAATATCCAATCGGAAAGGGTATCAAAAAACGCAAATCCCCCGATGCAATGGTTCCCCTCCTACACCTTACAATGAAGCGTACGTGTTTCCGTACACGCTCAAGGCCGTGGGCGAGGAAAGAAGACTGCCAGTTCCCACCATGAAATAGGAGTAACGCTCAACGTAGCTGTAAGCAGCGTCACCATCGAGAATAGGAAGAACAGTCTGGAGGAAAGAGTTGATCTCGTCATCAGATCCAGCTGGGGCAAACTCGGTGATCCAAATGTTCTTGCCACAGGCCTCGTGGACCTGGTCCAAGTGGCTGAGGAACTCATCCGAGTTGGCGCTGTTGTACCAGTGGACGGCACAGAAGTCGTAGGCACACTGGCCACCACAGGCGTTCAAGAACTGCTTCAACCAGTCAGCACCCTGGCCGGGGGCACCACTATTGGTGATGGAAGGTGTGCTGATGCGGGCACGGCCAGCATATGGGTTCATAAGCTGAATGTGGCCCGCGGCAGCGCTGCTAGGGTCCATGTTGCACTGGCCAGCATTGTCACACTCGTTGAAACCGAGCAGGGACGTTGCGCCATTGGCAAGAGCAGCATCGGCAGCGCTCGTCCAGCCATCCTGGTGGGCAGGGCTCCAAAGCATAGGAACAAACTCAATATCTGTGGGAGCAGCCGCATCAGGCGTGGCACCCCAGTTGTACGACCAGCCACACTTGCCGCCAGAAATGAACTGTTGCAAAAGGCTGCCATCGTTGTAGGCCAAGCCACGCTTAGCGCCACTAGGGGGAGCCACATTGCTGGCAGGGACCGCCGTGGACTGCGGAGCAGGCGAAGCAGCCGGCGTAGAGGCCACTGGGGTGCTGGCAGGAGGCGGCGTCGAGACCACCAGCGCGACGCTAGGCGTCGTAGAAGTAGGGGCGGGAGCTGGCGTAGGGGTGGTGGTGGAAGAAGGCGTTGAAGTGGTTGACGTGGTGGCGGCAGCCGGAGGCGTCGAGACAGACGGAGTTACAGAGGAGGTAATCACCTTGATTTCCTCCTGGGTGGATGTCGTGGCAGCGCCGTCGACATACTCGGTAACGGTGCTCCAGTCTGTGACAGTCACAACCTTGACACCAGGGCCAACATCCCTTCTCTCATGGGCTTGGTGGTGAGCATGGCGATGAGCATTAAAAGCAGCAGCTTCGCCAGCAAGGAGCGTGGCCATAAAGGCAATCTTTTTTGTGGAAAACATTTCGAAGACGTGAAAATAAAGGAGTGTGGTTTCACCAAAGAGTGTATATTTTGTGAAGGCGTCTTGTCTCTCTTTTCGAGGATCTTTTCTTTAAAATAAAAAAAAGAAAATCACGAGCCGGTCGTTGATGGGTGAAAATATAAAAGAGAGAGTGAAGAAAAGATTCTTAAGGAGCGAAAAAAAGGAGACGAACGCAATCTGTCAAAGATGCAGAGGGGCCGAGAAATTTCACAAAAAATGAGGCAGGGTGATAATTTTATCAAGGGGGGCGGTTCTGGATAGAAAATAGAGGATGGGCGGTAAAAGAAGTTTTTTATTTGATACGAAATGTAGTACTCGTTTTTCCTGGGCCAACACCGAAAGAAATCACCTGGAAATATAAAAAATCCAAAAAAGATAGAAAGAAGAAAGCAGAAAAGGATCTTTTGCAAGGATAGTAGTGTCTTTTTGAACGTGAAGACTCTTCATCAACTTTGTAACGGATCGACTTCTCTCACAAGGGCCAACCATTACCCATTTATACCTCAAGGAACACATGGAGATGTTCTCTCCAAAGGCACTCCTTTTTTTCCAACATTCGTGTTTTCACGCCAGATGGCATTTCTCGTGCAAAATGTCCACACAGGCACCGGAAAGGATTGGAAGGTCACATCGGCCAAGGTTCCCCTGAATTTAGCAACACGTATGTACAGGCGTTTCATGTCCGCCACCCACTTTTTTCTTCGCGCATGTACCACAGCTTGTATCCACGAGAACATTGCTCTCTTTCTTTTTGATCAACGCTTTTGACATCTTTGTCCAACGCTTCAAAGTTCAAAGAGCCGAATCTGAAAGCGCACATTTTAATGTTTCTCGATTTTAGTTTTTTTTGGCGCCTTTTTACATCTCAAAGGTCGTTGTTCTTTTGCGTCTAGACCCATGAAAGAATACATCCGGTGGTACAACGCTGTACCTGAAACGGTATGCCAGCTCTGTCCAACGGCGGATTATCTCTTCTTCTTTTTCTTTTCGATTTTGCTCTTGTAGAAGAGTTTTGTCAAAGGTAAAGCCAGCCTTTGTAAACAACCTTACCATTGTATTTGGCTCTTTTGTATTCTTAAATTCTCAAAATGTTTTCCATCTCGCTAGTATTAGCCTCAGATCGTCGAACCCCAGAGGCACGGACTGGTGATGTTTGCCTTTCAAACTGTGAAAGTTTCTTATTGCAGGGCGTTTTTATACGCGTACATTGCTTTTTTTACTCGGCATTCCTTTTTTTATGCAATGCTGTACACCGAATTTTTTTTGAAAACTTTTTCATGTTGATTTTCTCAAGTAAAAAAAATATCGAAAGTGCTGAAAAGCTTCTTTTGTCTCACAATAAAAAAAAAACTTCGGGGGCGAAATCATACTTGTATGTAATAGTGGCTTCTTTTCTTCGATGCGGCTCTTTAAGTGCATGATTGACAAGTTGGGGCTGAATGTGAAACACGAAAAGTTTTAAACAATGATGAAATTTTTTTCAGATCTGTCAATGGTGAGAATCTGAGACTTTTTCGAAATAAAAAAACAAAGAAGCGTGAGCAAGTTTAAGAAATACAAGAGATCCCTAATGCATGAATGACTCGACAATAAACAAATGCCAGCGAATCGCCAACAGTGATCAGACACGGTCTTGTCCTGCGACAAACAAGTGAAGCTTTGACAACAGGGATCCTCGTTATTGTTTGTGATGCTATTCATATTCAATTATGTAATGAGAATTTCACTCCATATAAATGGCACCATGCTTTTGGCTTTGTTCCAAAACATTCACATCCACATTGGGTGTCTCTCCATTTTCCTCATCGGCATTAGTAGTACCCGTTCCCATGGCCTCCTGTAATCGTTTCTTGCTGCATGTCGCCATGTAGCCTGTTCCCTCTTTGCTTCGGAGCAGGGAGTCGCCGACATGTGATTGTCCGTAAATCTCGACGATAAGAACCCATACCAAAAGCCCTGTGGCAATGGATAGCAAATTGAGCGAATTTACATGTTGTGCAGCAGGCAGTGTGCAAAAAATAATGGCAACCACACAACGATTCGCGAGTCGTGCCCATTTGGGAAGACGAGCATTCGGTGGCTGCTTATGCTGGTGACAAAGGGCAATTCCCGCAAGGGAAAAGAGAGTTACGCCCAAGCCGACACAGTAGTACAATCGTAGACCAAGTGGAATGAAAGGAAACGACCTCTCCCTATACATGTCGGTTAGATGATTGGGGTTTGTATTGTGACAGTCCGTGGCCACCACGATCCGCGTGAGGGCTGCTGATGATAAGATGAATCCAAGCGTAAAGAAGAAATGGCCATATTGCCAGATATAGGCAGACTCTGCCCTCCGACGGATTGCGTGGATATGGATGTTTTCACCATCAATGTCAAAGTAAATCCAATTGAGGATAAAGGCTTGCACGAGGCCCAGCACAGCCTTTCCCAAAAAGGAGTTGATGCCGTAGCCATGCGTGTTCTGGTAAAGCACGCCCACGACCGAGTAACCGAGGACAAGCGCAACAAATGCGTTGGTGCGTTCCACCTTGTGCTCAATGTTCATGGCCGGGTAAAAGTCAAAGACTTTTGTCATTAAAAACCGGCCCAGTTTCGATGCGGGATGGCTGGCACCATACCGGAAAAGGCCAACAACGATGCTGCCACCAAATAGATCAAAGGCAATGGCGACGAATACACAAGCTAAGCGAACAGGCATGGACAGATGAATGCTGGCAATCCAAACGGCGGCACCAATGACGGCCAACGCACATTGGCAGAACATTGTGCCCTGGACAAGGGGAACGAGCAAGCCAGTGACAAAACAGTAGAGAGCCATGAATAGGCGAGCTGTCACATAAAACGCCGCTAGAGCAGGATACGTGTCCCCCAACACCTCTTCCTCACTACCACTGTTTTCTCTTGTAAAAACGGAACGAGCGATTTGAACAAGGGCCTCGCCTGCTGGTGCACTTTCTGCGCCAGCCGCCTCGGAGGATGGCCAGCCGTAGAAGGTCTGTACCATGTTCACAGTGACACCAAGCATGCATGCGTACAAGAAGATAATTTCGACTCTTTGGAGGACGTCATTGGTGGCAAACCAACTGACTAGCTGGGTGACGTCGCTCCATATTTTCCAGCTGAGACAAAAGGTAACGAGAAAACGCAAGAGCTCGAATCCATTGGCAGATTCGGCGGCATGGTCGCCATTTACGGCAATAATGCCAACGTAGAGCAAATCAAAAAACAATTCAAAACTCTGCACTGTTGTTTCACCACTGGCTCGCCACAAGAGCCCTTTGTGAAAATATTGCTTGACAACGGGAATCTTGAAGAGCTTAATCATTTGGCCACTACCCTCATTGTGCCATACAGGCACGCCATCATGTCCTTCTTGGTCAGAAGACTCCGAGTCGGAACCACTGGTAGAGGCTGCTCTGCTCGGGTGACCACTGCCATGGCCGTGGTCGCCTCCGTCGAACGTTCGGAGGGCAGCGCTGTAGCCGAATTTGGAAAAGTTGTGACCCAATTGGCCAGACTGGTCAAGGCTATCGAGCTGCGTAGAGGCCGCATTGAGGTTGTTTGTGGCCTGGTCCCACTCCTCGAGCATATCAGCGCCATACTTGGCCTTGAGGGCATCGCGCTGTGTGCGGTGATGGTCAATAGTCTGCCGCAGATACTGCTTGTGCTCGTCTGACCCGTGGATCACCACCTCTACTTGTGGTCCTTCAGGGAAATTTGCATAGTGCTGCTGCAAGGCTGGGACGTCCTCGGGCAAGGCAATCACTACTTGCTGGCCACTGGGAAGCGTGAAATGCTGGGCTTTACGGTGGCGGCCACCTCGTGGGCGCGATGCATTACCATTTTTCTGGCTCGACGACCCATTCATGTTGTACACTGTGATGAGGGAGAAGAAAAGGAGAATGAAGAGAAAAGATAAATGTCTGTCTTGCTTATGGAATATTTACAAATTACAATGTTCTTGTCATCAATCTTTATGTACATATCAACGATGCGAAAACGCGACTAGCGTGAAAAAAGTGGAATGAATGATCGACATGAAAAATCATTGTCCATTTCTTTGTCAGTATGTACCTCCGGACTCGAATGGAGTCGAGGTTTTCACAGACAATATGAAGTATGTGGGTTGAATTGTACATGTTTTGTAGTGTATATTCAAAAGTAAGAAAACCCCGTAACGCCATGCCACCCTCCATGCAAGTCCTAAAATACAAAAACGCACCTCTGCAAAGTACATACCTATAAAAATATAAAATACACTTAGTTGTTCTGATCAAGCGTCTTTCGAGGCTTATAGTCTGGCACTTCGTCAAACCAGGCAGCTGCCTCATTGTACTGGTATGAGTGAAACTCTATACCATATGGTTTAGGGTTGATGCAATACAACATGCCTAGAGGAACATCGAGAGTTGCAATATCTTCCCTCGTGAGATCCATAAAATATGCCATCAAAACACGACACACGGAGCGATGGCTAATGACGAGGATATGGTCGGACACACGCTCCATTTCACGCACCATGTCGCGCAGGCGGTTAATCACCTGCAGATAGCCCTCGCCACCCACGCCCGGGTAGATGTACTGCAGCTTGTCCTGCTGTCGCTTCTTGTACTCGACGGGGTGCTGCCGCGCGATCTCCGTGTACGTCATGCCCTCAAACGCTCCGGCATTCAGCTCGTTGAGCATCTCCCACGCCTTGACATCGTAGTCGTCGTCGAGCTCAAAGTACTCGGCCGTCTCGACGCTGCGGTTCAGCATGGACGTCCACACGCAAAAGTTCTTTTCGTCCAGAGACTGGTTGAACTCGGGGTAGGGAGGCGTGTGGTCGCCAGGGAGAGGGGGGAACGAAGCCTTGGCAATGCTTTGCGACTGCTCGCGCAGCCACAGCTTACGCATTTCCGTTATAAACTTGTGGAGGTTCTTTCCGTATTGTTGGCCGCGTTCCGTCAATTTTGAGTTGCCGCCAAGCTTGTTGGTTACATTATCCTCGCTCTGGCCGTGTCTGGTAATCCAAATCTGACGTGGTGAAAGGTTGAATGTGGACAGATACGATGCAATGCCACAAGCAAGAAAGCCCTTGAGTCGGTGGTGGATAATCTTGCGGCCAACATCAATGATTTGGATGTACGGCAAATCGTTTTTCTTGTCCTCCTCGTACGCGCCAAGTGGCTCATATGCACTTTCGTACGCCGCAACCCGTTTTTTAAAGTCTTCAAGCGACTTGGCACGGTCCTTGTTCTTGTAATCAGGCCCTGACAGCTTGAGACGCATGTTTGCCTTCAGAAGGTCCTCGTCGTTGCAGATGCTTTCCAAAAAGAGAATGCCCAGCTTGGGCGCACGCTCTCTGATCCGCTTCACCAGGGTTTTCCTCCGGTGCAGCGTGCTGTTTGTCGCGTCCAGGATGCCGACAGATCCGTTCTGGTTGAGCAAAAAGTTGAGCAGTTCATCCAGTGTGTCGAGAGCTACCTGTTCGCGGATTCTCGACGCTGCCTCGTTCTTTGGGCTGAAAAACTCGGCCGACTGCTCAATCATGTCCTGCTCGACGGTTCTGTCATGGCCACAGTCGTTCAAATCAAGCGACGACGGCTCGTCGGCAGACAGATTAACGCCGTTGACGGTGATTGTTGCGGGCGGAACGGCCGCTGGCGACTTTTCGTCGCTTGGGTATGCAGAGCTGACCACATTGCGGCGTCGGTTGCCAACATTGAAGATCTTGGTGTCGTACTGCTGCCACGAGAGATATCGTTGGATCTTCTTGGTAATGTACGACTTGCCGCGTGCTGGAAGGCCCACCATGATGATGACGAGCTTGGACGCAATGTCCCGGTCTGGGATGCGTCCGTCCGGCGACACGCGCGACCTGGTCATGCCAGGAATGTTCAGCGATGTGGCATGGGGGCGAATTCGCGGGGTGTGACTGCCCGAATTCTGTCTCACCGGAGGACTGTGACGTAACGTTAGCAACGTGCAGCACATGGGCTTCTCTGGTCTTACTGCCGACTCTGACCATGGAAAAAGCGTACTTATGACAACTTACATTCGCGGCGAAACAGGGGCCGTTGACGACGTGCTGCGCATATACGGCGAGCCGTATGGGCCCCATGAAGGCGGCTCAAAGAGCGCCCGGTTGGCGAGGCTATGCATCACCTCAATTGGGGCATCGTGGAGCTCGTGTTTGCCATTTTCCGGGCCGTTGTCGCCGTGGAGTGCCTTTAGCGCCAATGCAATCGACGTGTTTTGGGGGATTTGGCTGTTTCGAAGCAGTCCATTGGCTCGCGATTCTGTTCGCTGTGACGATGGTGATGATTCTGTCGAAGATGCTGTTGATGGCGCCATATGCGTGCTCATCGATAGCTTCGTTTATTGTTTTCGTTCCGTCTTCGTATGGGTGCCTTTTGCTTTTTTTGTTTGTTCAAGGGATATACATATATGCCAAACGGAAGTCGCAATGGCAAAGTACTAGAAAGAGACAGAAAAACAGCTCTCAATATATAAAAGAAGAATGATTTCTTATAAATGTATGAAAAGAAGGATGGCGTGGGGTTGCTTTGAATGACTGAAAAAATATGGAGGTCGACAGGCTTTATTTCAGAAGTAAGATGAAAAAAAAGAAAAAAAAGGACAAAGCGATAGCCTCGCAGGTACCATGTACAAGGTGAGACTTACAAAGATACCGGTAATAGTACCTGCTGATTTTAGTCGTTGCGACCCATTGGTGTTTGTCATCTCCGCGATTTCGGATGTACAAGTGTAAAAGCCGTTTTGGCACAAGCTCAAAGATCTCTCTCGTTTTCATTCATTCCTTCTGCCAACAAATTCGTCCTTGCCTTTTCATTCACAGCTCCCACGAGCCGACTCTGACATCATCGTGCATCCTTTGAGACCCCACAAGATACATTCATCGATACCTCATAATCCCATACTGCGCAAAGCCTGTCTTTTGTGCTTTTATTAATTTGCTATCTTTTGTGAAATTTTGTACACACGCACAATTTTGCATGCGGCCTGCCTCAGCTGGCAGACTGCAAGCTGTATGACTTTGGTTCGGCAAGTCAAAAGCAGGTCGCATGCACTGTTGGAAGCTGCATTGCTCGGAGTTTCTCTTTCTTCAAATAAAGTTTCTTTTTTTCATACTTTCCATTGATTTTTTGTTTCTCCTTGACTCAGATTCACTTTCAGGGTACATAAAATACATCACCACGAATCCAACAAAAAAAATAGTGGGAAAGGCTCTGTCATGCTCGGCACCAATTTTAGCGGGCTTGCACTAGTGCGCATTTTCGCAAATTTTGACCTCTGGGCTTCAGAGCGCCCCAATTACCACCACACTTTTCTTTTCGAGTTTTTATTGGCTACCATCAAACAAGCCCTTTGTAATTTGCATTTCCAATAAGTGATTGTCAGTATCGCACAGGGCTTTATCAAGAGGTGCAATGCTGGGAACAATCTCGGAATTCTTGGAAATGGGGAATTGTGCTGATGAGGCAATGTGCGCCTTCTTCTTGGCAATAAAAGCCTATACCGCCTCTCATTTTTTGCCCATGGATCGATCAGAAACCTGTGCACAACAAGGGCTTTTTAAAATTTTGGAAAAAAGGTTGGCAAAAATTCAACCAACTACGTCACTTCAGTAATAATACCTTAAATGCATGAATGAAACCTGCATTATCCGTGATTCCGTTGGTGAGTCGCGAATGGGTGCATTGATTGACATGCATAAGAGATCTACAAAGTACATAGGTACATACATTCATAGTGGCCCCAAAACGGAAAGAGCACAAAAAATGAGAAGCCCCCAAAGCCGTGCGAGCTCTGTGAGTCTCATGTCGAAAACAGTGGTGCCGATTTCGGATGTTCACATTTATAAGCAGATTAGTCATCATTTGCATATGTAATTGAGTACATTGGGGTATTACATTAGACCGTGATCACAATGTGTTTCGTCTCATGACATTCTTCCTTTGGGGCTTTGAATTATGATATATGTGTATTGGACTCAAACCAACGCAGGAGCATCATATGAAGCTCTAGTAAGGGCCAATAAATCTCTTCATGCAGGCCACGTTGATGACACCTGTGCTAAATATCAGATATTACTTTGGTTGGTTATACATTATGCAGAGTAAAGGTACCTCGTAATATATCACACCTGAAAAAGAGGAAGAGACATTGTATGCCAGGAAGCTATCATGTGCCAGCATCGTGTTTCATGCCCAAGAACTTGATTTTCTGCTTGCATGTAGCCAATATTACTTGGCCAGTATTACATATGCTAGCCAGCAGTTGCCACTTTCCAATGGTTGATTATCAACCCGTGAGCAACAACTTGTTTCGGTCAACGACTGAGAACTCTCTTGGGTTTAGCTCAGCCTTGTGACAAGGTTTTGGAGGGACATGGTTACAGGTACATAGAAGTGTACTTTTTTGTCATCAAAGATCGCTCCATATAGAATACACATTGTTAGATGCAAGTCATCATGATTGCAACGGTGGTTGTTCATGCCTATAGTATTGCTGAAGCCTGGGGAGGCACTCAGGGCGGCCTGGATTATGTGCCTTGCCTATCTAGATTGTGCCTGGAAGTTGAACCCAACAACAACTTGCCCCGCTATTTTTCTTTGGGCAGCTCCACTTCTTTTCGATTGACTTCTCTTGTTCAGACGTCTGGCATCAAACAACAACTTTGTAGGACTCATCGCACCTTCCATTTTCATCATAGGTCCATAGCACAGGACCCCTCGTTCCCTTATCGTCATTCACAAGGAGAAATAAAACAGGACATTCCTTTTTTTTCTTGGACAGACCCTACCAAGATTCAGTCGTCCAAACCCAGTCGTTTATAAGTCGTCTACTCAATACCTGTTCCAACTATCTATAAAAAAAATAAAGGGGGACATCAGATCCAAGTCCTTAAACATCGCCCCATATTGTTTTTTTGTTAAAAAAAGCAGGAGCATTCTGCCTTGGCAACCCACGCTATAGAGGCAACCGCCATGTTCAAGATATAGGAATTCTTTATAGGCGAATCTTTCTCCCATCCCTTCATTACATCGGTACGATTGCTATCTCCGTGGCGACCACCTTGATTGGGCTTCTCGTACGGGCTGTATCACATTTCGGTTCCACCGCTTTCCGCATACTGCATTGCTTTATTAAGCTTTATTTTACCTTTTTTTTCTCTTTTACTTGGTCACCCGAGGAACGTGGATGCAGTCCCACAAGATCAAAGAGGTTATCCGTGGTGACGGAAGTGATTTTGACGAGAAGAAGCGCAAGAGAGGCGAAGAGTCTTGCGAAGAAGCCGATCACACGGCACCTTTAAAGGGGCAGAAACACTACGAGCTTGCCAAGATGACCCGAAGTGCGCGGTTAAGTTCGATTATTGAAGGCCAGGAGCCTGTCACTAAGAGTCTTATTCCGGAGCACATTGAACAGGGCGTTCTTATACCTCTCAAGACGACGCTAGAGCTTCGTGACGACCACCAATGCGGCCAGGTTTTGATTACCCGGTCGCCTATTCGTTCCACCAGCTCAGTTCTCTGGTATGTTTCGAGGAGGCATTATTCTATGCAATGCTAATAGTTGACAGTCTTTTACGAGATCTGCTTCCTGAGGAAATTGTTAAAGGCATGCCTCATTTGCGGCGATGTGCTAAGCCCGTCGACCTCCCAGCACATCTCAAATCCCAATTCATGAATGATTCCACCGCCAGTAAGATGATTCACACGGGAAAATCAAGCTGGGTCTATGTTATGCTCGGTCTAGAAGCCACCCTATCACGCGATGATTTGGCGAAAGCCTTGGCAAAATTGGAGGGATTCGAAGAGGGCGTGTTCCTCGCCTCCATTCCCGTGCCTCTGATGGCCCCGACGTCGCAAATTCAAGCTGCATTGTGGACTAGCCAGTTTTGGCCAACAATGTACCGAAAGAACAACCCACTCGGGCCTCATCCCAGCATGGTAGTTAGAGCCACTGATGAAATTGCTGATGACGCGCCGATTTGGATGGCACTCGCCCATGAAATGGCCCGTAAATCCAAGGCCGCTGGCTTTGGAGAGGCGATGGGGGCGTGCATCGTGCACCGAGGAGAGGACGGGCCACAGGTTGTTGCTGTTGCGGGCGATGCGCGTTGGCATCACCAGCCAAAGTCGTCAAAAACTGGCAATCCCATGGCGCATGCTGTGTTGCGTGCTATGAGCATGGTGGCACAGAAACTCGTGCGAGCCGAGAAGAGGAACCAACGTAAAAAGAGTTTTGTTCAGGACGAAAACTCACGCCCGTCAACCTCTAATGGACCCTCTGATGGCCCGCCATTGGAGACAGTCCAGAATGAGAAAAAGGCAGATGATGTAGACGATCCACAGGACGAAGTCGTTTGTCAGGTGCATAATGAAGTCCAGGATCGAGTGCGTGATCGCCTGAGCCGCAACCGGGATCGTGGCCATACGGGCCACCGACAACGGCTGGCATTTGAAGCATTCCAAGATAAGCCATTGCTCGATGAAGAAGCGAGAATCTTTATGGAGGAACACCCGACACCCGATGGCTATCTGTGTCATGGACTTGAATTGTATGTCACCCATGAGCCATGCGTTATGTGTTCTATGGCCATTCTTCACTCACGAATGGGAAAGGTAGTGTTTGCCAATCGAATGCCATTAACCGGTGGATTAAGTGCTGAGGACCGTGTATGCACGCCCTCTACCAAAGGACCAAGCCGTAAAAAGTCAACAAATGCAAAGGATGCAGACATTCCCAGTGGCGAGGGCATCCATGGCCTTGGTCTTTTTTGGCGCAGAGAGCTGAACTGGAGTCTTCTCGCATGGGAATGGGAAGCCCATTGTGTGTGTAAACCGCTGGAAATGACGCCTACGACGCATGCTTAGTGCAGTGCTTTGTTAATTATTTCTTTCCTTGTTTCTTTGTATTATATTTGTGAGGCTTTCCGTCTTTCATACTGGGGTTGTTCTTTGTACAGGGTCATCTTTTATAATTGTTTTTATTACATATTTCGGGAGAGAAAAGAGGACAACATTTTTTTAAAGAATGGCGCTATGATAGTATTTGAAAGAGTCTTTATATTTTCAAACAGCCCTCGATCATGGAGGGTAAGAGGGTAAAAGTGGATACTTTTTTTTCTTTGTCATAGTGTACATACGACGTAGCTTGGTATGTAGCGATCACAACTGATGTCAAAGGGACCAAGCAGTAGACGGCTGCTCTTTCTTCCCGAACGCCCTCTTGAGTTTTGCTCTTTCTCTCTTGCTTCTTTTACCAAACTGGCGTACCCGCGGCACAATTTTACGTTTTTGTTTGGAAACCATATAAAGCCTCTGAAGGCGTCTTTTCTATTGTAAAAACAAAAAAAAAGTAGAGCTTCAAAAAAAACTGCCCGGTGTGAAACTTCAAGCAGGGGTGCGGAAGCTTTGGTGGTTAAAAGATATTTTACGTCTGCTTCCAACAGAGAACCGTTTTCGAGTCATCAAAATGGTGGACATTGAGGCCGGTCGCAAACGCAAACATATGGCCACGACAGGCCAAAAGTACTATGCAGTGCGCGTAGGCGCGCAGACCGGCGTGTACTTGACGTGGAATGAGTGCAAGGAGCAAATCACTGGACACAAGGGCGCACAGTGTATGTTTTTGAAGAGGAAAAAAGGAAAAGACTGACGAATAGTCAAAAGCTTTGATACAAGGGAAGACGCGATTGACTTTGTGGATGGCAAAAAGGTCGTGACGCAGAAGAAGAAAAAGGTGCCGCCTCGTTTTTATGCCGTGGCGAATGGCAATATCCCGGGCATATACACCGACTGGGACGAGGCGAAGAAGGCCATTGTGGGCGCCAAAGGGCCGCGTTTCAAAAAGTTTGCCACGGAAGAGGAGGCGCGGCAGTTTATGCAGGTACATACGGGCCCAGTCCCAAGGACCAAGGACGTGGTGGAGGTGCCCGTGGAAGACGCCGTGGATGAGGTTCACGAGGATGGCGACGAAATTGAGGTGCCCCCGGCCAAACGGAGCCGGGCGCTTGACGAGCAGGACACCAAGTATACGACTATCTATACAGACGGCAGCAGCCGAGGTAATGGCCGAAGGGGTGCCGTAGCAGGCGTGGGCGTGTTCTTTGGCAATGGCGACAAGAGGTATGTGGCGTGTTGGATATGTTGAGAGAAGCTAATGGGGAGGAATGTGTCGGAGCCCCTGAAGGGAAAGATACAGACAAACCAAAGGGCTGAGCTGACGGCTATTTTGCGGGCGTTGCAGATTGTGGCCAAGGAGCAGCCCGTGCGGATTGTGTCGGACAGCATGTATTCCATCAACTGCATCAATGTGTGGTATTTGAAGTGGCAGAACAGCGGGTGGAAAAAGACATGTGGTGATGAGGTCTTGAACAAGGACATTATCCAGGGGATTCGGCAGCTCGTGGATGAACGAGAGGCGATGGGATCGGTTACCAAGTTCTTTTGGGTGAAGGGCCACTCGGACAGTGAGGGGAATGTTGCGGCAGATCGGCTCGCCGTTATGGGGGCCTTGAGGTAGGCTCTCTTTTACCACTCTACCTATTCTTTTGCAATTTTTTGGGGGCGTATGATGTACATGACTTGAATTGTTACTCTTTACATGGACTCGAGACACCGTCCAAGACGATCGATACTTTGAAAGACCAAACGTCAAATAAGAAAACTTGGAAGAAGAGACAAAAAAAGAAAAAAAGAAAAAAGATCATCCGCATCCCTGTACAAAATTTGTGGCACACCATGCCGAAAATTTCCCCATCCACTAAAAAGCACCACCAGTGTCTCAGGCCGTCGATAAGACGTCATTCTGTGTGAAGCCCCTCCGAAGCCATTTGAGTGTGAGTCTGAGATGGATTGGTTTTTTTTGGTATTACATAGCTGTTGAGCACGGAGATTCGCCTTCTTATCGCCACGTGTACCACAGATAACAGTCTTTCACAACTTTCTGTTTTTCCCATTGGCCACTGCATGGGTATCCTTTGTCCCACGTGACAGGCGTGCATGGCAGCTTACTCGGAGGAGCTTGCCAAGCTTTTCCTCCATGCAGGAAGAAAAGGTGGCACAAGAACCCTGACTCCGAAGGCCGCCCTCCGATAGTTATACCGTGCACATGTCTCCTAATAGTGTTCGTTCGAGAGGCTCAATGGGAGGTAAAGTGTATTATGTACTATGTACATTGTAAAATACCGTGTAAATATACGTACCCCGAACTGGGCCGAGATTCATGCCAAGGCTAATAAATAAGAACCGGGTTTTCCGGCACCTTTCCTATTTTTATCCTTGCAAGAATTTTTTTTGTACATATTCACACCTTACCATACATACAAAAAGTTTCAGTTCCCCTCTCTCGTCACCGTTGTTTCGTCGAACAAAGAATTCCATGTCCTCACTCCAGACCGTATCTGATCGCCAAAAGTACTCCTATCCAACTCTTTGCCCTACCGCTTATTCCATCCCCTCCGCTTACTGTGGTATAATTGCTGGCCATCTGCTGCCTCCCCCCTATCAAGGCGTATCCGCCCTTAAACTCCTCCAGCTGAGCAAGGACGACTCTGGAGTGACTTAACTTTCATTCTTAACGGCAAAGAAAATTAAAACAGAATAAAACGATGCCTACGCTTGCCATTACCGACTTCAATATTGTCGTCAGTGTCCTAGGGGGCTGGATATCCATTTTTGGACTTGTCTCGTATCTCTGCAAGGAGACATTTTACCTTTCCGAAGCTTGTATGTGCTACTTTTATTGTCATTTTTTATGTCTTGGAGAGAAAAAAAGCTAATGCACGACAGTAATTTCACTCCTTGCGGGTATTATAGTCTCTCCTGTGGCTGCTAATTTTATACGACCCTTGGATTATGCTGGCACCACCGAGAACATAGATACGGCCACCCTTTACTTTACCCGTCTAGTCCTGGGGGTACAACTCGTCCTCGCAGGCGTACAGCTCCCTAGTCGCTACCTATGGAAGCAGCGGAAGCCTCTCTCCCTTTTACTGGGCCCCATTATGATTGCCATGTGGCTCTCTACAAGCTTTCTGATTTGGTGTTTTGCCCCTGGTCATATGCTCTTTGTACATGCTCTGGTCATTGGATCATGCGTGACGCCCACAGACCCCATCTTGTCCAATGTCATTGTCAAGGGACGCTTTGCTGACCAAAATGTACCTCCAGAGCTACAGCATATCATTGTTGCCGAATCTGGTGCCAATGATGGCTTGGGATACCCCTTTCTCTACATTGCCCTCTATCTCATACAATATACTGGCTTCCACGCCACCCCCGAGTTTCCTGTCCCACCAGGCGGTGCTGCGAAAGCGGTGGGGCTTTGGTTTGGTGAAACCATGGGCTATACCATTCTTTTGAGTGTAACCTATGGCGCCACCGTAGGATTCATTGCCAAGGAGATGCTTCATTTTGCGGAAAAGCGCAAGTTTGTCGATCGAGAAAGCTTTCTCGTATTTGCCATCTCGCTGGCTCTCTTCATTACGGGAACCTGTGGCATGATTGGCAGTGACGACATCCTAGCTTGCTTTATTGCAGGCAATATCTTCACCTGGGACGACTGGTTCCGTCTGGAGACGCAGGATGATTCTCTTCAGCCAACAGTTGATATGCTCCTAAATGTTGCCATCTTCATGTGGCTTGGCGCCATTTGCCCATGGTCTCTCTTTATCCATGGCCCTATTCCTATTTATAGACTTGTTCCACTCGGAATACTCGTTCTCTTGTTTCGAAGACTTCCATGGGTCTTGGTGCTGCAAAGGTACATTCCCCAGATTCATGACTGGCGACAGGGCATTTTTGTGGGCTTTTTTGGTCCTGTAGGCGTTTCTGCCATTTTTTACATGTACATTACACTTGATTTTATAAAGTCGCTTTCGCCAGCTACTGTTGATGGTGAAGACCAGCGGCTTCGTCCTGATGTGGCACTACTTGGTGATCAAGTAACAGAGGTGGTGTGGTTCCTTTCTCTGTGTAGCATTGTGGTACATGGTCTTAGTATCCCCGTTGGCAAGCTGGGCCTGTACCTCCCTCGAACATTGAGTCGTGCTCTTCCGCTATCGCGGTCCCTATCATTGACAAATGAAGATAGTGCCTTTCGGCGCCGTCTTTCCTTTGGGGGAAACTTGCCTTTCCGCATTGGCAGCCGAATCTCATCATTCTCCTTTGGTAAGACATCTTCACCAAAGTCACCAATGTCACCTGAAGAGGGCGAAGCACCCCCTCGGCCTGTTTATCGTATTGGAGGAAGTATTATCCGGTCTCCCCCGGTTGATATCAGTGATGATGTAGAAAGCGGCCGCTCTGAGCAGGTGGAAACACCGATCGTTGGTTCTTAAGGAGGGGAAATTTATTTTGGCGAATTCATGGTAGGAATTGTACATTGGTTAAACGTTGATATAATTGAAGATGCGGGACATACGTAGTAAGGTGGGGGTGCATTTCAACTTGATAAAAATATAGCTTCGAGATGTGTCTTTGCCACAACAACGGCGAGATCTTCAAACCGTACAGTGCCTTCTTGAGCTTCCACACTACTTCCGGCTTGGCATACCCCGGTGGCGAATACATATACCTCGGTCGATCCAGATCAGCGGTATCCCAACTGACTTGTGGCCGGAGACTGTGAAGACGGCCGTGTTCATCGGCAATCGTTTACCTCGAGAAGATCTAGAAGGCATGTCCCCATATGAACTAGTATACAAGAAAGCTCCCCTTCTGTCGTACTTCAAAGCGTATGGGTGTGTGACGTATACTCTGAAGCCGACTACCCGTCAAGTTCGCAATGCTAAGCTCGACAAGCTAGAAGAGAAGGCCTTGATTGGCTTCTTGGTTGGGTATGAGGCATCGAATATCTTTCGGATATGGGTACCGGCCCTAAAAACAGTTATTGTGGCAAGAGACGTGATCTTCAACGAGGAATTACAGTACTCGAAGTTTGACAAAACGAAGCTCACTATCCCGGAAAAAGAAACAATAGAGTCGGTTGCATTGAAAATTAAGCAGAGCACGTTTGGCGGTATTATGGTGTGACCAACCACCTTTCGGTCTTTGTCTTTTCCAATACTCGTCAATAGTTGGTCCTCGCTATTCCACACAATGTCTATCTGTCGCAGCCTGCTGACAGATACCACATTTACCACGAAGTTGGGGCAATGCGCAGTATTCTCGAGTTTGATAGAATGGCCTTTCCCATCTGGGCCTATCCATTCCATGCACCACGTTCCCCACGCCACTATTGAGGCCTTCTCCGTACCTGCTTGAATAAACTCCGTAGACGTTGGCGTGCGGACGTCGACCATCCGGGTTAGTGAATTTACCACATTCAGGGTTGCACCAGAGTCAATGAGAACCAAAGTGGAGAGTGGGAGCTTTCTTGCACTTTCTTTGCTACGCTGTAAACTGATCCACTGACTATATAGTCTGACACACTACATCCACCTTGGCCCACACACCCCTATTGGGTATTCTTCCTCTTGTCTAGTTCAGCCTTGGCCTCTTTGAAGACTGAGTTCATGAACGACCCTTCACTCCCTTTTTGGCGCTGTATCGCATAGAAGTGCTGTGCGCGCATTCTATTTGGGACATAGTCCTCTGGCGGGAACAGCGTAAAACAATCCCATTCGGGGTGTCTGAACGAGTGGCATGCCCGGCACATAGGATAGCTTTGGCGTTGTGTCATGCCATCGTCATCATGTTTTCTTTTGATGCCGGGGGTTGCTCTTCCCCGAATGCTTAAGGGCAGCTTGTGGTCTCTCTCCTCCACATCCCTCTTGGGCTTGTACATTTCGCGGATCCAGTTTATTTTCTCCTCCACCTTCAGAGCAGCAAAATCTTCGTCCACTATTTCCCGACTAATGGAGTCCGACATCCAACTAATCAGAGTCTGTCTGTCTTTCTCCAGTGGCCCAACGCGTTGCTTGTATTGGCGATATGCCTCGGCGATTCTTTCGCTTCTCGCCTTTTCAGACTATATAGTCAGTGGATCAGTTTACAGCGTAGCAAAGAAAGTGCAAGAAAGCTCCCACTCTCCACTTTGGTTCTCATTGACTCTGGTGCAACCCTGAATGTGGTAAATTCACTAACCGATGGTCGACGTCCGCACGCCAACGTCTACGGAGTTTATTCAAGCAGGTACGGAGAAGGCCTCTAATAGATTGATGTTGTTTTATCATGAAACATGTTTTTACAAGTACATAGTGTTTGACCATTGCAGCGAATGAAAAAGCGATTAGACATTTTCTCTTTGGGGGGTCACAAGGTGCATTCCATTACCTTTTTTTTTAGGAGGTCTAATTACGTGCATGAAAACGGTGCAAACAAACCCTTCAAAGAAAAGAGACGCCCTTGCATTGTCTTTGGGCAAAGGAATCGATCATGAGAGCGGGTGGCGGCTGATCATGGTTTGATGAGCCGCGAGCGGCTGAAGCCGCCCCCCTGGCATGATGTGACCCGAGGTGCCGTGGATAGGTAGGTATGTACATGGCTCTTAGTAATATGAGGACGCTAAAGGACCCTGGGAGGGAAACTGTTGGGGAAATACAAGAAGGTGTACTTACATATACCGAAAGGGATCTACTGACGATGTACTTGGCGGGTCCCATAAATTATAATACATATAGTGATTTGGGGCTTGTGACGCTGTAGGCAGCAAAATTAGCAGCGAGAAGACACACCAGCCACAGCTAACGCCACATTGAGGCTTTTTTAGCTTGCCTGTGCATGCTAAAAATTGAGCCCTTGATATGTAGTAGACACGATTTGACAAACACTTGGAGAGACGTAAAAGACATAAAAAGAATCGCTTGCAAAGACGCCTTGTCACAGGCCACAAAAAAACAAAAAAATACAAAAAGACGAAGAAGAAAAAAGAAAAACAGCTTGGGGGAGCACGACTCATACTACGCAGAAAATGTACTTTTTTTAGTGCTGAGCGAACGCTGATTTGTCCCTTTTGAGTCCCCACAATTCATGTTCTGAAAGCGACGCAGGCCATCTTCGTTTTGAAAAATTTAAAACAAGGCGACGGACAGGACAATTGCGAGCGACCGAAAAAGAGTCCGCACCTTAAAGTACTCCAACCCCGCACCAGGCGCCGCCAACGCCTTTTTGGCGAAAGCCCAACGGAAAGAGACACGACAGAGGCATGACAAACGACACGACATTTGAGGCACTGGCAGCGTCGCCAGAGGACCATGCCATCGATTCGGAGTGGATGGGGGACTCGCCGCCGGCGCTGACGGTCGACTTTATCCAAGAACAGAGCGAGAGCAAGCGTAGGGAAGGACGGAAAGCGTCTGTGGGGGACAATGAGCCAGGGCTGCTTGACGACCTGGCGTCCCCCGAGAACATCATGGCGAACCTAAGCCCATTGATTGGCCAGTCGTCGCCAGAGTCGATGCAGTCCTCCTACCAAGACTCATCGTCTGATTCATCGTCGAAACAGACGTCCGTCACTGCCGTTTCGAGCCACTTTGGGGGGAAAAAGCCGTCCGAAGTAAAGACGGAAAGCGATTTAATCATGGGGGGTATGTCTCTCTCTTTTTCTATATGCTCGTGTTTTACTTTTTTTATTATTTTATCAGTTTTTCTAACAAAAAAGACACAGAAGAAGATGCCAACTGGAACATTGGGGACTACCTCCATCTTGATGACGACCGGGTGGATGACGAACCTGCCCCCGCCACTGTCAAACAAACACCCGAGCCCACTCGCACCTTCTCTATCGGGAGCGAACACGCCCTACACACAAGCCCTCATAGCAACGGCCTCTCGCCAATGGAGTTTGTCAGCGCCACGAGCAGCCCCGCTCTCGACGAGGCGGTCGCTCCTTCCCTTTCACCCGCACAGCTGATGAAGCCGCAGCGAAAGGGACACGCAAAGGTATGTGGCAGCGGGAGGCTGGTGGCGGACACTAATGAACAGGACTTTTCGCTGAGCCAGTCGATGGGGAATCTGAAGACGGCGTCGCGGGAGGTGTCGCCGTCGGCCAATTTTGTGTTTGGGCAGGCGCCGTTCCTGGCAACGCCTTCCGGATTGGAAAATGGCGACTTCCCGTTTGGGTTTATGAATGCCTTGGCACATAGTGGGGCCTTGCAGATGCCACATGGGCTTGTTTTTGACAACAGCACAGCCACAGCAGGCGTTGCGGTATGGCAACAGCAGCAGCAGCAGCAGCTTCAGCAGCTCCAACAGCTTCATCTGCAGCAGCTGCAGAACCAGCAGCTGCTGAGCACGATGCAGCTGCCAATGCTGAGTCCCGACGACCAGCAAATGCCGCTGCATTTGGCACAGGGCTCTGCGATGGCCGTGGCGCCGCAGGCGTTGCGGTTCGCGGTGGAGATTGAGCCGCACAAGTCACGGGTGGAGACGCAGATCCCCGTGCATCTGGTCATGACAGGACTGCCCTTGGACATCACCAAGCTGCGTCTTCCGTCACATACGATCTCCAAGCCGAAGCTGGTGGCCAAGGAGCCGGTGGAGGGCTTGGCAGAGATGCTGACGCTGCATACAATGGTGGTGTGCACGAGTGCGATGCTCAGCGAAGAGAACCGACGCAGGGCCCTGGAGAAGGCAGCTGCAGGGTCGTATGAAGCACAAGAACCAGCGGCCGAGACGAGCGACAGCGACGACGAGAACAAGGCTGCGAATGGCGGCGAGATTTGGATCTGCATGGGCTGTATTCAGCGAGAGCGCAAGAGGGCGAACCGGAAAAAGAGCAAGAAGCCAGAGGAGGACCAGGAGTGGAGTCGCCAGGAACACAGGAGGATCATTGTCTTTAACACAAACGAGATCAAGGAGTGGCAGCGGCCGGCTGGACCGGGGACGAGCGTCGAGGGCCATGAGAACAGCGCGTCGATTGTGGTGCCGATGCGCATTACGTGCTACTGCCGCCACCACGGCGAGAAAACAGGCTTCCAGGTCATCTTCACGCTCAAAGACTGTCATGGCAAGACCATTGCACAGACGCTGTCCCGGTCGGTTATGATTACCGACGACCACAAGACGCCCTCGGCCACCCAGGGAGCAACAGCCAAGTCAGCAGCAGCGTCCCAGGTGGAGAATGCAGACGAGGCGAGGCGGCGGGCCAAGAGACCAGCCTTGCCAGCGCCCGGCATCGACCAGAAGCGCGGATCCGTCACGTTCTCGCCCCTGACAGAGCAAAAGGGCATGGGTCTCTCGTCTGCACAGCTGTCACGGAGTCTCTCGCGGCCGGCGTCGCCCAATGGACCCAATGGGCCTCTGCAGAAGAAGCGAAAGCCCAACGCTGGGGGCCGTGTGGGCTCGACGCCACGGGCCGAGACAGCGTCTGTTGGCATGCCTGTGACGGCAGCCGGGCTGGTATCGCCGTCGTTTTCAGCAGGGGCTTTTCTGTCGCCGCAGACAAGCTTCATCCCCGAGTCAATGTCGGCAGCCGTTGACATGGCGCTGATGGCCGGCGGCTCAGGCGACCCGGAGATTGACAGTCTGGCCGGCATAATTCCAATGAATGCAGACCCATTGGTGAGTGGTCCGCTGACGCCGAATAGCCATGCCGACGCCAAGACGGCCATGCCGCTCTTCCCCGCGTCGACATCGTCGCGCCAGAGCCGCGCAGAGAGTCCCACGAGCCTCCGGAGCAGCATGGGCTTGCAGCAGCAGCTGACACAGGCCCAGATGGCGCAACAGGCGCAGCTGAGCCACCAACTGAGCCAACTGAGCCAGCAGCAGCTGAGTCCCATAAGCCAGACACAGTTCCCCTTTCCCAACCTGTTTTCCATGGCCATGGGCATGCCCCAGACGGCGACCAGCCCGTCGACAGCGCCGCAGCCCGTGATCCACAAGATTATCCCTGCTGAGGGGCCCAAGTCGGGGGGTATTGAAGTCACCATTCTCGGCAGCGCGTTCTACCAGGGACTGGACGTCATGTTTGGCGACCAGCGTGCAACAACAACGACGTTCTGGGGCGAGAGCTCGCTTGTGTGTCTGGTGCCGCCGTCGTCTGTGGCGGGCCATGTGCCCGTGTCTCTGCGTCAATCTGGACCTACGATTGCGGGACGGCCTGCATTTAGCCCACGCCAGCGGACGACGTTCAAGTACCTTGACGACGACGAGCAGCAGCTGCTGCGGGCGGCGCTGACGGTGCTGTCGCGGAAGATGACGGGCAAGATTGAAGACGCACAGGACGTAGCACGGCGGATTATTGGTAGTGAAGCGCCGTCGTGGGGCTCTGGGGCGTCTGGAAGCGTGCCCGGATCGGTGTCGCATGCAAACGGGGCCTCTTTTGAAACGCATCTGCTCAAGGTGCTGGAGCTGATTGATCTGGACGACACGTCGAACCAGACGCGTCTTAACATGCAGCGAAGAACAACAGGCCACTGCATGCTTCATCTGGCCTGTGTTTTAGGACTGCATCGGTTTGTCGCTGGTCTCCTGGCCCGTGGCGCCAATCCAGACGTGCGTGACAATGGCGGCTACACGCCGCTTCATCTCGCAGCCCTCAATGGCCAGTCCGAGATTGTCCGACGGCTGTTGTTTGCAGGGGCAGACCCTACCATCCGGACGCTCTCTGGACTGACGCCTGCCGAGGTGACGGCCTCAGCGGACGTCGCGCGAGTGCTGCAGAGGTTTGAGCGGGGCGAAAAGGTGGACAGGACGGGCCACAGTCGCTGTGTGTCGCTTGCGAGCCGTGCGAGCAGCGAGACGTCGCTGTATGTGCGTCATCGCCAGAGACGGGCCGTCTCTCGGCGTGCGTCGGATGCGGACGTGAGCAGCCGTGCCGATGTGGACTCGTCGTCGTATGCAGCGTCTGCAGATGAGGACGAAGATGCAGATGCGAGCAGCGAGCTGGGCGAGAGTGAGCGTGACGTGAGCTCCGAGTGGCTGGACATGCGGGGACGCACGGTGCGCAAGACACGGGCTGTGAGTGCAGAGACGACCGAGGAGGAGGCAACGTCTGGGGAGGACGAAGAGGGCGGTGCTGAGACGGATGGCACGACGGGCGGCATCAAGGGCCATCTGCAGCAGATTATATCGCAGATCCCTCCGATGCCAACGAACCTGCCAGACTACCAAAACTATGTAAACTCGGCAGCCCATAGACTGTCGTCGTTTGTGCCGGCGCTGCCTGCTCTTCCGTTTACGAGCCATCCGGGGCGGCCGAGCTCATCCGGCGGAGGCTCGAGCGATGGGGGCGCAAAGGACATGGAACGGCGATGGTGGTATCTCTCGTCGCTCCTTGCCAGCACACAGCAGCAGCAGCCACCGCCGCCATCGTATGATGAGATCTTTTCGGCGCGGGAGGCGGAGCGCAATGAAGCGGCAGCAGCAGCAGGTGTTCCGGACATGGCAAAGACGAGAACAGAGGCAGAGACGGAGACCAAGGCGGAGAGGACGTCGCTGTTGCCGTCGCTGAGCATTCCGATTCTGCAGATTGGCCGGAAGCACCAGATTACGGCGGAGCAGCAAGAGAATTTCCGGAGGGTGCATCAAGAGAAGCGAAAAGGGCTGGGGTCGGACATGATGCTATACACGGTGTGGATCCCGATTCTGCTGGGCGTCGTCTTGTTGTGGCTATCGGGGGCACGCGTGGGAGACTATTTACCAGCGATGCCTCTTCCCACGAGTCTGCCGAGTCTTGTCAAGAGCCCGCCATCTGCCGTGACGCCCATAGGGCATTGACCCTTTCTTTTCTCTCCTTCTTTCTCTTTCCCTTCTTCTTTTTTTGTTAGTAGCATGTCATTATCTCTTTCTTCTCTCTTTCTTTTCTCCTTTTTCTTATTTTTATTTCTGTTTGTAACGCCCTATAAAAATTGAATGAATGCATGAATACAATACGGAATCGTAAGAAAAACGCCCGAGTGGAAGCAACAAAGGAAAAGAAAGGAAAAAAAATGATACAAGAGAATGAAGGTGGAAGGGAGAGAGAGACACTAAATCTGTACAATCTGTGCTTGACGTACTCGCACCCTTTGTGGATAACGGTACGCTGCCGCCATATTCTCCTTGGACGCCTTGGACCGCTTGCCCCGCGGCCGCTTAAACTTGGCCGTCGTCGCCGTCGTCTTGGGCAGGGCCTCCGGCGCCGTCAAGGCCTCAAACATGGACGGCGTCGGCTCCACAAACGATCGTCGCTTCTTACGCTTGATCTTCATCCGTGTGGGCGTCGGCGCCGTCGTCACCGAGGACGTCGTCACCGCATCCGATGCCGTGTCCAGTGTCAAGGCCGACACCCGGGACGAAAAGGCCGATGCCGGGCCGGGTGCCAGCGGCATCTCCAGCGGCACGTCCTCCTCGCCAGCATCAAGCGCTGGGTCGTCTGCCATATCCATCGGACTCGCCGGCACATCCATGGAGATCTCGTTGTGCACAACGGCCGCCGCCCGGATGCTCGCGCCGCCGGGGAAGTGGCTGTGTGTCTTGCGCAGTCGCTTGCTCATGCTCAGCGACGCTTCATTGCTGACCACCGGTGATATCGGCATCGGCGATATCGGCGTGTCGACGTCATCGTCCCGGAACCGTTTGGTACCTCGGTACGTGGTGGCTGTCATGGGGGACTGCGCAATAGGCGACAACTGTGTGCCAATACGCAGAATCTGCGAGGGTGGCTTAAGAGGAAAGAGCGAGATGGACCGCGAGGCGGCCAGGGGCATGGCAGGCACGATGGGGCTGGACACATAGGAAGGAGCCACCGCCTCAAACGGTGCTTCGATAGGCGACTCGAGGGGCGCCTCGAGAGCTGCCTCGAGGGGAGGTACCTCGGTAGACACCATGGTCGAGCCCTCGTCCAATTCGTAGGAAGGAGCGACCGTCGGCTCAAAGGCAGGTTCGATGACGGATTCGGCAAGGTCGACGACAGAGGTTTTGGGGGATGTGGGGGCGGTGAGGCCCGGGCGGGTGGCGGGGATGGCGCGTTTGCTGAAGAAGCCGGACTGCATGAGGTTCTGGTAACTAGCGAGAATCTCTTCGTGCGTGGGCCGGCCATCGGTGGGGTAGGCAGGAATGGTGACGGGGGGTTCTTTTTTGGCTTCTTTGGGCTCCATGGCGCTCCGGGAGCGACGGTGGAGGCGTCTGACGCCGTCCCAGAGGGGTGCAAAGAAGTTGCGAGCGCGACGCGGCGCAGGCGTCGTGCCTGGTGCCGGAGCTGTTGCGGTAGCAGTGACGGGAGCCGATGCCGAAGGCGCCACAGAAGCAGCGGCAGAGGTAGAGGCAGAGGACGAGAAGAATGCGGAAAGAGAGGGACGGATCATTTGGAGGGATCGTCGACCGCTGAGTTGAGGCCGGTCTTGGTGATCGGTCTGTGGCCGTTTATACGACACCGGCGGCTTGCTCAGCTTCGCCATGGTGGCAATTATTTTTTTTCCTGGAAAAATAATAAAACGATGCTCTCCGTATGCACAAATTGTCTTGTGAGAATTGTCTTTGTGTATCCGTCGTCTTTACTTTCCTTCCCCCCTTTTTTTGTGAGGTTTTCTTTTTTCTTTTTCTTTTTTTTGTAGCCAAAATAAAAAAAATTAATAAAAAGGTGACTGCTTTCCCCCGTGTCGAAATGAACAAAACAAAAAAAAAGTGTGCGTGTGAAACGAGAGAAGAAGAGAGAGAGGGATGTGATGGGGGGATATAGTAGTACGACGACGTCTCTCCCCAAATTTTTTTGATGTCCTTTGATCCTGGGCTTCTTTTTTTGGATTTTTTTGGATTGACACCAAAAAAAAACATCAACTGCGATAAAAAAAGAAGCAAAAAAAAAACGCCCTTTTGTGAATGAGGGCCGTTTCAAGTTTTTTTTTGGTCGTTTTTTTTCTGGTTTATTTATTTACTTTTTTTTAAAGAACAGTGCCCTTCTTTTGAATATTTTTTTATGAGCAACTAAATGTCACCATTCATTCTGGGATGCCTCTCGAGAAATTTCATGGGCATTTTTGTTGACGTCTCTGGAGGAGCCTCTTGTGGATGTTTATTTTTATCACGCTCATTGACAAAGCGCTGTTGCGCGTAGCAACCAATGCACATTCGCGCCACCCTAAATAAAAAGCAGTAAAGAGTGCCAAGGGTCCAGGGACGTGATTGGCCTGAGAGACAGAAACAGTGGATCGTTCTTTGAATAATCTCCGAAGCCCCACATTTAAAAAACAAGAGGACGACGCTCGTGAAAGACGAGGCACGGTCATGACCCCTCTGCTCTTTATGACGTCAATCAACAATGCATTCCAATGGTATCCCAAAAAAGATGACGAAAAAGAAAGAGACAACAATCAACCCCGTAATTGCTGGTACACCTGCCCTGAAGCTGTCCATATCGAGCCATCCGCTCGCTTCCAGTAAATCTCCTCCACAGAGTCCCTCACTTCGGACGGCTGTCGTGCGTGGTTCTTTATGGGTGCATGCACGTCTGGCACGTCTAGTAGCGACGTCGGCGCGCTGTAGCTGTCAAAGGACCGCTTTTTATCCCTCCGCGCCTCTGGCTCGGGCACGTGTGTCAGCAGCTGGCTCACGGACGTGACGCGGCCTGGCCCGTGGATCATTTCGCTGAGCGACGGCAGTTTTGTTTCTGGCGATGCCTGCGAGGGTCCTGGCGACGATGCCAGCAGCGGCTCGGCCGGGATGAACGTGACGGACCTGTTGCCAAACGTCGACAGGCTCCGGGGCTGCGGCTGTGTCTGCGGCGAGGGATACGACTCGTTTGCGTGCCTCCGCCGCGACGGCGACGCCGCAGGCTGTGAGGGGCCACTGGACGACGACGACGACGACGGCGGCGCATAGCCGTAGCCCGGACGGCCGTAGGAAGAGCCGTATGTCTGCGGCGACGGCGCAATGGGCACGACTGCGTAGTCACGGCTTGCTGTGCGCCGCGCACTGCTGCTGCTGCTGCAGTGGCCGTCCGAGCTGCCCTCGCGCGAGCGCCGCGACTTGGCGTGCTGCTTGATGGGTTTGCGGACGTATTCGCGCTCCGCGCCGCCATCGCCAGGCTTTCCTTCGCGTCGCCGCATGCGCACGTCTCGGCGGATGCGCACGCGACAGCCCTGCTCGGCGACGGTGCGGGACAGAGCCGTGCTCTCCGTCAGGCCTGGGAACTTCTTGGCGCTGAAGACGGTGAATTCGTTCGACCGCACCTCCATGCGCCAGTCAAACGACTCGGGCGCCTCTGGCGTCTGCATGCTGTTGCGGTCCATGTCGACGGCCTCCTTGGTCTGCTCAAACAGATTGAACGTCAGCCGGTACCGGCCCTCGTGCCGCACCGACAGGTCCGGGAACAGGAAATAGCCGGCTTCGCGGGGCCGGTCTAGATAGGCCATGCCGGACACGGGCATTCCCGTCAGCACCGGCGGCGTCGACGCCGACGGCGACGACACGCGGCCGTGGGCCATCACACGGGCGTGTTTCAGCGTGGCAAACAGGAAAAAGTTGGCATTGTATGTAAATGTCACGTCTTTGGCGTGCTCCATCGACGCGCCCTCGAAAATGCGCAGCTCCACCACGGGCGGTGGGTCCACTGGCCGTCTGTCAGCAGACGCTGTCGCTGTTAGCACCCCACTGCACCACTGCGCTGTGCTGCTTACATTTAGGGCCTGCGCCGCACGCACGGGCTCGCTCAGGCTGCTGGATCACCTGGAGTCGGTACCAAAGACGCCGTCCTTCTCTCGTCACGCGATCCATCACGACGGCCTCTGGCATGTTCATTGTTGTCACGCCCATAGTCACTTTCGGACGGAAGCTGCTTTTGTTTATTTGTTGAATTGTGCAAAATGGCCTCCCAAAAAAATAAAAAACCGTCGAGGCCGAGAAAGAGAAACAATGGCTGCGGATGCAGAGGGGGCGTCTCCTGCTTCAAGTACACTTGATCGGTAGGATCTACATTCAATGTACCTGCAGTGTACTTTGTGAGGCAGGTTTCTGTCTTGCATGCTGAATGAACAGTTGGAAAAAACTCCTTTTTTTTGTAAGAGGAAAAAGAAACTCCACTCAATAAAATGATTAGCGTTTCGAAGTCGCACCACTAGCCGACTTTTCCTTTTTTTAATTGATCGTAATGACCCCTCCAAAGTTTAATTTTTTTTTATTTTTCTTGTCAGAGCATCGTTGCACTGCCTTGTGCCGGGAGAGAGATAAAAGATTGAAAGGAAGAAAAGGTGTGCCCGTGTATTCACCGTTTCTTTGGGGAAAAAGGCTTCGTCGTGGAGCTGCAACGCCTCCCCAACTTTCCTCTTTTGCCCCGGCGGATTTCTCTGCAGAAAAAAAAACAGCTAGTGCTTTGGCTGAGGTAATGGTACGTCCCAGTGTTTTTCTCAATTTTTTCCTCTTTGTGCTCACAGTTTCCATCGTCGACCTTGCCTAAACGGTCGGAAACGAGCATGAGTACATCCACAGGTACACACGGCTCACGTTCTTCCCTTGCCTGCCGCGACGCTTCACATGTCCTGCGGCTGCATGACAAAATGACAAGGCTTTTTGTTCAAAAAAAGAATCCAGGCGCAAGAATGTCGCCATGATTCCATTTGTTTTTTATATACCCTCCAACGGTCAACATGCTTTTTGTACACGGAGCAAGCTCCTACGTAGCACACTCTTCGTTTTGACTCTTGCTTTTCTTTCCCATGATGACGGCAAGCTCCGTCCACGACAAAGCAAGAAGAAAAAGGGAAAAAATAAGAAAAAAGAAAAAAAAGCTGGTTTGCTCATCTCCACATGCAAATCCGAACCAAAGTGATGGGAAATGTCTTTTTTTTGGGGACGAGAAAACTTGTCTTGCCACGGAGATCGGACATCAAAGCTACTGTCCGTATGTACTACCTCCTGTATCTTTCCTGAGTCAATGATAAAAGACAAAAAACCACGCCAACAACGGTAACGACAATGAATCAAGACTCAAACCTCAAAAGATCAAGAGACGCTCCTCAAAAGGGCGGAGATTTGGCATGTCGGATCATCATTCAATGTTTTAAACTTTTTTTTGCTCACCATCGAAATCGCCGGCATCCAATCATGTGCGTCTTAAAAAGGTCGGCGTTTTTTGCTCCCACTCGGGCAACAGAATGTGCCGAGCCATCCTTTCCCCTTTGGTATCCTTTTTGCTGCAAGTTCACAAAAGTAAAAAAAGAAATAGCGACCATAACGTCTACCTTGTGTGGTCAACCCATGTGCGCACTGTTGCTACCCTCCCTCGAGCCCTCTTCTCTTGTTACAGAGAAAAAGAGAGCGTGTGTGAGGGCTCACGCACGTGTCAAATGTTCAAAGAGTAAAGTGAGGTGCAAAAGCCCCTACATTGTATGTAACCAAGTTTCGCTGTCTTTTTTTTCTTTTTCTTTTCAAATGGTTTGCATCTGGAATTCTTCAATGATCTCATCAAAAATAATGGAATGTAAAAAAATTGTGAAAAAAGAGGCCCTCGAAGATCAAGCGTACCCTGGGTATTCTCCCCGATTACCACCCCACTGCGCATCTTGAAGCTTTGTTTGGGTTGGCTATTCTTGTGCCGATGTCTCTGACTCTCTGGCATCATACCATATGATACCATGTCCTGTCGGTACTTTTGAATTGTACTGATTCAGCACCTCTTGTTCATAATGAAACCTCACTATCCCTTACGTTGGGCCCAGAACAATTACACCTTTTGGAATCTTTCGTGGGGAAATAGAGTTCATTGGTGAGAAGAAAAAAAGAAAGCAATCCGAAAACCCGAAAAAAAACAACGGAGATGAAAGTTGACAAAAAGGAAGACAGAAGAGAATGGGAAAAAAAGAAAAAAGAATCTCCCCACTTGCAACGTGCCTTCAAGAATTGCATGAATTGTGGCTTCCATGTTGCAGCCTTCCATGGCACCCTCTTTGCCGTTCAGCTCTTTTTTTTTCTCTTGCAAAGAAAACCACTCTTTCCACTCACTACCATGATGGCCACCAAGCCAAAAACAACAGCAAAAAACCCTTATCCATGCCCTTTTCTTTCGTACAGGAAAAATTGTGCAGACCGAGTCCTACATTTTTCAAGGTACCACCAACCAATCAGGTGCGTACGCTTGCGCGCAATGTGTCCCAAAACAGGTTAGACTCGCCTCGACAAAAAGCATGATACCCAATACGGATAAGCGTGCCCGTAAAAAAAATCTCAACAGCTTGGAACAAGGGGTTCACAGAGAATGATGCGAAACTGAAAAATTGCGGGTGGATCGGCACTAGGTCCGTTCAATGCTTGGATCCATTCGAGACAACCCTCGTTTTTTTGGAGAGTCATAACGGTTTTTTTTCATCGAGCAGATTTTATTTCATACGCTCTCACCAGATTTCAATTCATTTTTTGGCTGTACACAGCTATCAATGATTAGTATTCTTTGTCCAAAGTATGCTAAGCTAAAATACTGATTTTAAAAAAAGAAAACGAGAATAAAGTGAAACATGCAAGAAATCGACACCGTTGTGGTATTTGAAATCGAAATCCTCAAGTGCTGCATGCCTTTTTTGTTTTGTTTTTCTGTACACTTGTCTCTTTTGGGAATAGGTTGCGAATAACTACCACCCCCTCTCTTCGGCTCCGATCTCTTCGCATGGAATCCAATCTCTTGCTTTGTCATCATAGCGACTACGGCGCTGTGGCGGCTTGCTGAAGAGACTGCAGTTGGTTGGCTGCCATGAGAGCTTGCTCTCGCACTTCCTGGTCGGGATCATTGTAAAACAAGGCATGGCACTCCTCGGCCCAGCCCATAATCCGCAGCTTCCGCGCCCGAGCAAGCCACCCAGTGGTCGCCAATGACGTATCATTAAAGGAAAGATTGCAAACCAAGTGACAAATCGCGAGGCGGATGTCCTTGTCGGGGTTCTTGGTAAATGTATACAGCGTCGTCAGCAGGGAAGATTCGTTGAGGATCATGTCTGTGTACGTTTCACCGCAGGCGGAAATATGCACCAGCAGGTACACGACGGCGCGGACAATCTTAACGTCTGCGTCGCGAGACTCGCCCGTCGCCGTCAGCGTCGGCTGCAGGAGAAACTGCAATGCCCTGTAAAACTCGCGCTGGCCAACGTTGGCAAACAGTGCATCCAAGACCGCCCCTGCCGATCCCGTTTGGGGTTGCGTGTCGTCCTCGGTAAGACCAATGGCATTCCGTAGCAAATGCAAGACCTGCACCTGAATGTCCACCTTGATGCGCTCGTTCTTGTCCATGGCCGTCCTGATCTCCTCGTGGACCACGTCTGTCAGCCGCTGGTTGACATCCCGCAGCAGAACCGGACTCGACCGCTGGTTCGACGTCGGAGGCACCGTCGTCTCTGCCGCCAAGGCGTTTTCGCAGTAGGTATCGTACACATGGCCATACAGGTCATTGGCCACCGCCCGCGTCTTTTCCTCGGCCGATCTTTCGCTGCCCTGCGAAAACTGCCAGTCAATGCTCGATTCCCTGAACGACAACATCGACGATGCCTCGGGGGAGATGATGTGCAGCAAATAGGGGATGCCGAGCCGGAAGAGAATGCCCTGCTTGACGGAGAACGGCATGCCTTCAATGTAGTGCTTCAGCGCCCAGAAGGAATTGATGCGCGTCTCGGGCGTGCCACGCTGCGCCAATTCGCAGAGAAGCTCGACAACGCCCTTCTTTTCCATCTGCGCCCGCGTGGGGCTAAAGGGGATCATCATGTTGCAGACAACGGCCGACGCCGCCTCGCGGATGTCCGCGTTTTCGCTCTTGACGAGAAGCGCCAGGTGCGGCGTCAGGTCTTCGTCGGAAAAGGCCGTCCGCAGAGAGGCGACCGAGCGTGTCAGCATCTGCAGACACTTGCAGGCAGCAATGACAACACCGGGGCTGTTGTGGCCGTATGCCGGGTCGTAGTCGTCTTTGCGCATCCGCGACAGCACGGCCTTGGAGGACTTTGTGGGAATGCTGGGGGTCACGCAGAGAGACTCGACAATGTACATGAGACTGCCTACGCTCAGCACATGCGTCTGGAACTCCGGCGAGCTGTCGATCAGGGCAGCTATGGCCTGGAGAACAAACTCGCGCAGCCGGATCCTCGCCGCCAGGATATTGTTGTAGCCTGCCGCGCCCATGACGACTTCGCCGCCGTCGGACGGCCTTTCTGTAGGCTTCCAAGGCTGTACGAACATGCTGATCTGGATGGGCTCGTACGACTGCTTGAGCAGTTCGTACAGCACGGTGACCATGCCAAAGTCGCTGGCAGCCTTCTGCAGAACAGGGGTCTCGGCGACGAGGAGGGTAAAGGCCTGCAGGCCCAGGGCCGTGACGGTGAACTTTTCAGCGTCCCTGGTGTCGTAGATGACGCTGGTGGAGTAGTTGAGGACGCTCTGGTTGAGGCCGCGTGCAGCGCAGCGGTTCCAGCCCTCGCTAGCAGACGTATTGAGAATGTCACAGGCGGTCGGGACGACGATGAGCGAGAGGTAGTGCAGCCGCAGCTTGCTGGTGCTGAAGCGCCAGAGCGTGACGAGGAGGCCAATGGACGCGATGCCCTCGAGCATGTCGCTAGACCTCGACAGGCCCAGCAAGAAGGGCATGAGACAGCTCTCGTAGTCGAGGCCGTTTTGGGAAGACGCCCCTACTTCGTACTCGCACTCGAAGGCGTCTTTGCAGAGGGGGTGCACCAACAGCCGGTCGAGGGGGTTTACAACGGACGCGTCGCCGCCACAGACCTCGACAATGAGCGCCAATGGCGGGAAGACGGCGATAATGGCCGGGGCATACGAGAACATGTACGACCGTGCCTGGGAGCCCTCGACGATGCAGGCGGCCGTGCGGAAGACGGCGGGGACGTTGAGGGCGGCCGGGGCGGGCGGGGGGATGGCCTCGACAAGGCCGTGCCTTGCGGCAACGTCTGCGGCGCCGGGAAGGGCCTTTTTCTTCGCGAGGATAATGCTGGCCGTTTTGGTGGCGAGGGCGTGGAGAATGCCGGCTTTTGTGAGCACGACGCAGTGCGCCTCGTTGAGACAGAGCGTGTGGATGACCTCCAGGGCCGTGTTGATCGTTTGGACAGCCAGAGGCGTGTCTGGATGGCCATCGATCAGGGGATAGAGCGCTTTCAGGACGGCCGGCGTGAAGAAGAGGTCGGCCAGCGTCGCGAGCGAGGGCGTCGTCTGCGGGCGCGGCACGTGCTTGGCAAGCAGCGCAGCCT
This sequence comes from Chrysosphaeria jannelii, assembly GCA_020002325.1. Lineage (NCBI taxonomy): Eukaryota > Fungi > Ascomycota > Sordariomycetes > Ophiostomatales > Ophiostomataceae > Chrysosphaeria > Chrysosphaeria jannelii. The sequence goes on along the minus strand of JAGKRY010000010.1, from coordinate 671 downwards.
TGCAGACCGTCAGGTAGCTGTGCAGGGCCGCGCTGCGGATCTTCAGGGAGCTGTCAGGCGACGCAATGCAGTCTCGCAGACAGTCCACGGCGCCGGAGGCCACGAGGGGCTGCAGGAAGGGCGATCCGCCTGTTGGTGAGCACAGAGCGTCGTTGCGGGAGGCTACCTACCGCTGGCAATCATGGCCAAAGTCTCGAGGCATTGCTGCCGAATGTCCTCGACGGCGTCTTGTCCGCCGCCGTCGTTTTTCGTGCACGGCTGGCCAATGAGGCGTGCGAGGCGAGGCAGCACGCCCGCGAGGACCCAGTCCTCCTTGCGCTGGGCGTTGCCGACAATTTCCTGCTTCAGGCGGCGGACGGCGCTGGCTTGCTCTTGGAAAGTGCGATCGGGGTGCAGCAGCGCCCGCAGCGCTGATTCGTCGTCTGGCGTCATGCTGGCGAGGAAGGAGCTGTAGCGGGAAGCTGCGACTACGTCACGCAGTATGGCGTGTATCCTGGCACGTGATGCGCGTCTTACGTGCGCATCGCTGCTTACGTGAGGCAGCCCGCGACCATGTAGCAGCGGTACCGGGCACGCCCCCGAACCATAGGCTGAAACGAGCCTTTGCTGTTTTGCGACGAGAGCAGTTCCAACCCCACGGCACTGCCTCAGCAAGTTGTTAAAAAAAAAAA